>JAIKVB010000209.1:0-36293 GCA_024679045.1 Phytophthora brassicae | reverse complement strand
CACCATGAGTGGTTTGGCTCTAGGAGCGTCATTCGCAGACTGGCGAGGCACTGAAGCCGTCGCGACATCAGTCATTTTCTGTGAATGTGCTCAAGTAGAGCATTCTCATAGTTAGAGAACGCCCCTAGACGCGCATTAACAGCGTCAGGGCCTTGCGAAGCAAGATGAGAGACCCCTTCGGGTCCGATCAAAAACATAAGCTTGTTAAGCCCGTCTTGTTGGCTCGGGGTTAACTGAGCGAAGTGATCCATTATCACAGAGGAACAGTCTTATAACTCAGGTGTAGGATTGACTACAAGTGCTACCAAGTGCACCGGGGCTGCCGTAGACTTTAGCGTAAAGGAAGGCTTAGCGACTCTTAGAGTCTTAAGCAGGTTAGCAACCTTAAGTTCTATACGAGAACTTATTGCGAGCGTAAGACAGCAGCTTACAAACTCCAAGAGTAATTAGGGCTTTAATTAATAAAGCAACTGAACTCTTTAACTCAAAAGATTAACTGTTTTCTACTGGAGACAATCGGCATGGTCGTATTTAGGGTATTTCTCAAAATGTGGACCCTATTATAGGGACGTCTATTTCCCAAAATATGGACCCATCCTAAATATGATCTATTGTAAGGTGTCCCACATTATAAAGTTCGGCACTTAGAAAATATCCTGCATGATGGCGGTTTGGTTACCGCAACACAAGGGCAGACGGGGCAGTAAGGAGGGTGGAAGACAATCAGAGCATCTCCACCGGTTGGTCTCAACGATGGTTTTAACCTAAAAGTAGCGCCGTTAAGACTCTGCCAAGACTTATGGCTTCCACCAGTAGGTCCTATTGCAGGTTTTAACTTCGCCAGGGCCTATAGATGGGATTTGAGACTTAAAATAAGTCCTGTATCTCAATCAGATTGCCTTGAGTTCAGTATTGAGCAAGGGAAGCAGCGGGGCATGATCACAGGTAAGCCGTAATGTTGAATTGCAGAAGAGGAGAATAGCATACGGTAGTTGTCGTAAGTCGAGTTTTCAATAAAGAAATCCTTCATCAAGCGCTCTCCCCACAGCTCTCTCTCGTTCCTTGTTTGCTCGTTTTCCTTGGACAGAGCCTCCGGGTTTCGACTTGCCTTCAGTGGCGTCTCTCCTGACCAAGTAGGTGATATAGTACCGGCTTATCGTCTGAGTCGTCGAGGCCTTCGAACATATTGTTCGCTTCTGTTGCTTTGTTGGCCAAGTGATGTGATTGGTCAGCGTGTTTTAAAACTCAGCGAGAGTTCCTACCGGTGGCAGCAAACGAGCTCGATGCAGACTTATCTTAAATTTTCAGGACTGCGAGAGTTCCTACCGGTGGCAGCAAACGAGCTCGATGCAGACTTATCTTAAATTTTCAGGACTTAAAAGCCTGTTAAGACTTCAGATAAGTCCAACCGGTGGAGATGCTCTCAGCTCGGCTAGCCTTAACAACTCCTGTGGTTTAAGGTTCGTGTGCGGAGCACCCGGACTTAAACCCAGGACCAACCATGATAACATCTCGAGCAACATAGCGTTGTTTTACTTTTTCATGGTTTGTTTAGAGTGAGGCTGGGCGATATGTTTCATGTCGACTCCCCGATCTTTTTAGGATTTGAAAGAGATGACATCCGTCCTGCACAGATGCTGATATTATACGAAATCTTAGGGCATCTCCACCGGTTGGTCTCAACGATGGTTTTAACCTAAAAGTAGCGCCGTTAAGGCTCGACCAAGACTTATGGCTTCCACCGGTAGGCCCTATTGCAGGTTTTAACTTCACCAGGACCTATAGATGGGATTTGAGACTTAAAATAAGTCCTTAATAAGTCCTGGATCTCAATTAGATTGACTTGAGTTCAGTATAGAGCAAGGGAAACAGCGGAGCATGATCACAGGTAAGCCGTAATGTTGAATTACAGAAGAGGAGAATAGCATACGGTAGTTGTCGTAAGTCGAGTTTCCAATAAAGTAATCCTTCATCAAGCGCTTTCCCCACAGCTCTGTCTCGTTCCTTGTTTGCTTGTTTCCCTGGGACAGAGCCTCCGGGTTTCGACTTGCCTTCAGTGGCGTCTCTCCTGACCAAGTAGGTGATATAGTACCCATCATCCGAGTCGTCGAGGCCTTCGAGCATCGCCGCGTCACCCACTCTATCGTTGCTTCTGTTGCTTTGTTGGCCAAGTGATGTAATTGGTCAGCGGGTTTAAAACTCGGCGAGAGTTCCTACCGGTGGGAGCAAACGAGTTCGCTGCAGACTTATCTTAAATTTTCAGGACTTTTAAGTCTGCATCGAACTCGTTTTAACCAGGCTTTTAAAAAAGCCTGGTTAAAACTTCAGATAAGTCTAACCGGTGGAGATGCTTTTAAATGTTATAAGTTTATGCAGGTGTTTGTGTTGCCTGGCTTTTTTGGGTGCAATATATTCAGGCATCTATATTTTGGGCATTTGCCGAATTGTAAGAATTTAGACGAAAAAGGGCATTTAGAAAACTTAGGAATGGGCATCAATTGGACTCTATACTAACTCGCAGTCAAATCAACTAGTCGAGGTGAATGCTATCCAGCAGAGCGTACTGCTTGGTGGGCAGTGCACCCTCGAGAGAAGTCGGTCAATCGGCTCTTGAACGAAGGCTTTTTGTAACGGGGTTACTTATAATGTAACTTGGTTACTAAAGGGTATGGTTGATGTGATACATCTAATATCACATCCCTCCTTAAGTCGATAGCCAACTCCTGATCCTTAATACGGCTCACACAGCCAATCGATATTCATTTGATTAGGTTTCACTATGGTAGATAGTGGACTTTATAGATATACAGAAACCGAGTGAGTAGGTTTGTATCATCTTTGAAAAATTGAGAGGAGTTCATTGGACACTCCGACATAGCATATGTCTGAAACAGTATGAGAAAAGGCATGAACGACACGACGAACGGCAATTAAAGACTGTACCATAACGCTCAACAAATCATCTGTGCACATGAATTTGTAGAGGTCTACATGGGAAGTGTATCTACAAGTGTATCAAGTGTAGCTATAGAACATATTAGATATAAGAGTTTACAGATACATTTCAGTTAGGTTAATTAGAGGCAACAGAAGCGTCGATTGGTGATAACGTTTTCGAACTGACCAATCGTCGACGACTCATCTCAACGAAAAGTTGAGAGCCAAGGCAGATTACGCTGGTTAGACACAACAAATTAAATATTAATACATGTTACTTTATGTAAACCGGCTCCTTTACCTAGTCAATGGTGTGCGCGATCATCGTTTACCACTTCCAAATTCCCATTGCACAACATCCACCATCAGTACCAAGTCGTCATGGCTTCACCCAGCTCATTCAAGCCAACAATCTGCATTCGCCAGTTCCGTGATGAAGATTTGGCGGAAGTTGCCGATATTTTCGCGTACGGCATGATGCTGTACTCTAAGAGCGACCCAGTGTCGAGACACCGGTGGGCAGAGTACATTCGCAAGAGCCTCAAGGACGATCTCGACAACATCGAAGGCACGTATATGGCGACAGGAGGAAACTTCTGGGTGGCGACACTTGACGACGACAACACTAGCAAAGTCGTTGGCATGATCGCATTGGAGCCAAAGGGAAATGGTGAGGCTGAAGTGCGACGTGTTTCAGTTCACCAAGAATACCAGGGCATGGGCATCGGTCGTAAGCTCATGACGCATCTGGTGCAGTGGGCAACAACTCAGCGCTTCAAAACGCTGACGCTCACTGCATCGTACGCAGAGAAAACGCCCGCCGTCAACTTTTACAGCTCCTTTGGCTTCAAGAATGGCGAAACCTTCAATCTCTGGGAAAACCCCTCGCATGAAGTCTTCTGGATGAAAAAGATATTACAGTAGCTGTTGAGTCAAGTTGGTGTTGCTTATGTCTGCAAAAGCTGGCAATCCAAATTAATCTGCGTTCTGCAGCGGTCAAAACTCGTCCATGCTTTTCTCAATAGATGTGTGGCCATATCTGCAGTTTAATGAAATAATAGTTTTAAAAGCAGTAAATAGTCGACGCGACTGCCTTCAACACTCAATCTGCATTCCGCACGCTTTTTCGAGCACCGTACGCCCTTGCTGCCAGCAATGCTACCCCTGAAAGCAGCTTCAACATATACTCTCCGTTCCGCACGCGGCGAACACGTGCACGCTGTTGCTGCGCCTGAAAGATTGTTATACAGCGAGATGTATGGGTGCTGCATGCAAGGATGACGTGGGGCTAACACTGGTACGAGCGATAAGTGGAGCTATAATGTTGACAGGAAGGTGAAGCTCGCTTTATGGGGTATTTTTGTTGTGTACAAAAATTTAGTCAAACAAGAAGGCTGCAGAGTGCTAATGCCATCATGTCATTGCTAACACCAAGGTTGAGAAGCTGGAACGTCCTGCGATTCCATCTCTACGCGGGGGCGGACCACAGCTTAGACCACGATAACTCCCAAAAGTGAAGCAGATAACAGGCATTGATTTTCCTCTCATAATTAATGCAACACCGAGTTCCGATCCTGTTAACGTTTTGATCTTACAAGGAGTGTAGTGTCGCGCTTGCGTGGCGCTGCTCCAATCTTGAAGATTCACTGGCTTCTGCAGCGCTTTAAATCGGTTAAATCTTATTGATCTTATTGAACTATCAGGTTAGTCCCATTTTGCAGCGGACATAACCAACACTTAGTCAAGTGACGTCTAGCAGGCAATCGACACTTAAAAAAAAGCGTAGAACCAACAATATATAGCAAAGAAAGTAGTTCTATATAGAGTTTACCAATTATTCCTCCTCGTCCATGGCGGCGTTGGCTTCGTCATCATCGTCGTTGTCGTCTGACTTCTCAGCTTCCATCTTCTCAATATCCTCCTTGGTAACAAGGCCGCTCTTAATCAGCTTAGCCTTCTCTCCATCAACGTAGATACGGTGGCGTTTGGCGTCCTTCTGCTGTTTCTTCTTTGACGGTCGAGGCTTGCGCAGCACCATCCTCTTACCCTTCTGCAATACGGCCACCTTCTTTTGGTTTTTGACTTCGGCACGCTTCTTGTTCAAGAGTTTTATCTTCCTCTTGTTCATACTCTGTACGGCTTGTCCATTGGCGCCCATATTGCTGCTGCTGTTTGCTGGTGCGAAAGGTGTGCTGTTAGCTGCGTTGAACCTTTCTGCTGGTCGGCTTCTTGCTTGGGGAATGGAGCTCTTCGGTCAAAAACCGAGTCAATCGACTGGCTAGCGCGAGAAGTGGTACACCTGCGGCACAATCGGAATTAGTACCGCTAGATAGTACCGTAGCATTATAAGAACGAAACACAAGCAACACTGCATAGCAATATCGACCTACTCGATCATCACTTAATTTGCTTATATTTACTAATTGAAGTCAAATTGCGCGTCATCTCCCTACAGAATGGTCACAGAGAGTGAAAACATAGACAGAATAGGCGGAATAAACCTTTCACCAACTCTAGTTCTAATAGCGGAAAGTTGTCTTGGGTTTAGATTCCTATTACGACAGCAGAGACGCCTCAGCAGCAAACCTCTAAGCCGCTCTTCTGGTAGGATACAAGACCTAAAAAGGAGGACAACAGCATAGCCGCTTGCCACTGCAGCTGGAAACAAAGTTCCTTGACTCCGCCGCTCTACTTCTTCGAACGCTTGCCTGCACCCTTCTTAGGGATGGACTTGCCCCGTCGCTTCATCTGGTCAAGCTTTCCAAGACGCTCTTCGTTTAGAATCTCAAAGTTGGGGTCGTCGCCGCCGAGACGCAGGAGCAACGGCTTGTTGAACCACGAGGCCACCTTCTCGCCCTTAAGCTGCTTACTGATGACCTTGTTGCCCGACGGTATGTTCCGCTGGGGAAGTCGCTGGAAGATCTTGCGACCGAGGTCCGCAATCTGCTGGGGTTTCTCGCCCTTAAGCTGCTTACTGATGACCTTGTTGCCCGACGGTATGTTGCGCTGGGGAAGTCGCTGGAAGATCTTGCGACCGAGGTCCGCAATCTGCTGGGGAGACGCCATCGTCAGAGACTTACTTCGACTTGACTCGGTTCGTCTTGTTCGCTGCTATCGTAGCCGCTCGTCCAGCGCAATGCTGCCATCTCGGATTGGTCAAAATCACTTCGAATAATAACTACAGTGATAGACACACCTCTTAGCTTATTATTTGTAAGGAAACGACTTTTACTCATGGTTTATAGCGAATCTATCGCTTCAGTAAACGTGGAATTACTCTTGATAGCCCTGATGACGCACCGGTGGCAATCAATACTGAGACCGACACCTCATCGTCTCTCTCGCTTCAGACGCTGCAGTTTGAACTCGCCTATCAATACTGAGACCGACACCTCATCGTCTCTCTCGCTTCAGACGCTGCAGTTTGAACTCGCCAACCTCCTTCACCACCATCATGTGTCACAGCTGTACATGCAAAATCGGGCCCTCGCTCTTGGCGTCGGATCTCTCGTGCCTTAAGGACGAGGCTCTCAAAGTAGTGGCGGCTGGCGCTGACTACTTGCATTTGGACGTTATGGATGGCCACTTCGTGCCCAACATCTCCTGGGGTCCGCCCGTCATTAAGTCGCTGCGTCCCCATACTGAGGCTTTTTTCGACTGCCACATGATGGTATCCAAGCCGGAGCAATGGGTGCCAGACATCGCGGCCGCTGGTGGCGACCAGTTCACCTTCCACCTGGAGTCGACGCAAGATCCCCTGGCACTCATCAAGCAGATCCGCAACGCTGGTATGAAGGTCGGTATGGCCATTAAGCCTGGTACCAGTGCAGAGGCTGCTTTCCCGTACGTAGAACTGGTGGATATGGTGCTCGTCATGACGGTGGAGCCGGGATTCGGAGGCCAAAGCTTCATGGTCGACATGATGCCCAAGGTGGAGACGATCCGCGCCAAGTACCCGTCCCTGGACATTCAAGTGGACGGTGGACTTGGTCCCTCTACGATTGATGCGGCTGCCAAAGCTGGTGCCAACATGATTGTCGCTGGTAGCTCCGTGTTCAAGGCGACAGATCCGAAGTCTGTCATTTTGCAGTTGCGTCACAGTGTGGAGAAGCACGGCAATGGCAAAAGTGACGATCTGTTAACTAAGCTTTAGAGAAGTGAGTTCCAATGCAGAACTGCAGAAAATTGTGAAATCTTTTGCAACTATCATCAACGCTTGAAGCAATGGCGAACAATTCAATTCAAGAGAAGCACGGCAATGGCAAAAGTGACGATCTGTTAACTAAGCTTTAGAGAAGTGAGTTCCAATACAGAAAATTGTGAAATCTTTTGCAACTATCATCAACGCTTGAAGTAATGGCGAACAATTCAATTCAGAATGCTATTAGGTGCAAAAAAACAATAAAGAAGATGTTGGGCTGCTTCACAAGATGCGTCTCCAACTGGCACTACGTTCCGTCGTCTTTACATATCCTCGTCCTCCGTGCCATCACCGGTGGTGGTGGTGGCATTCTCGTCCGCGATCCGCTGGTATTTGTCCTTGGACCAGACACTCAACACCACAAGCTTGAACTCTGCCATCTTTCGGTCGAAGTGGACAAGCATCTTGGCCTGCTCCGGTGTCAGTGTCTGTCCAGGCTTACAGATAGTATAGTCCCGGCTAAGCACGATAGCTCCGTTCTTGAGGTCCACTGGTAGACCCAGTCCGCGGAGAGACTCGAGCATACTGCCAATGAACTGCGGCAGCGGTCCCTCAGGAATTGTGACGGTCTCGGTGGCAACGAAGCCTGAGCGTGGGTGGTCGCTCACTGAAAGCTTAGAGAAGTACTCCATAACCTCATCGTGCGTCTTGTTGGTGAACAGGAGGCCAGTGCTGCCGCTCACATCCTTAGAGAGACGAAAGAGGTTCTCAGCGTATTCCTCCTCCTTGGAGCGTCCAAGCGCAAGCTTCATGACCTTGTTTTTGCCCAAGAAGAATCGGCTGTCCTTGAACTCCATACGCACGTCCTTAAAGTGGTTCGTGCGCATGTTCTGGAAGCTGAAGACGTAAGCAGATTCGTACGTGTCCACAGCATTGCGAATTGCTTCCACAACGTTCTGCTTGAGCTCATTGCCTTTCTTATTGGCCTTCGTTAGCGGCTTCGTACGTTGTCTCTTCGACTTGGGCATCTTGTCGGCTGTAACGTACGGGTACTTACTTGGCTTATGTCAACTGTGCAACGCTTTGCTTGATGCGCTTCGGTCTCCACCAACCAAAAAAGTCGCTGCCGAAAAGGCATCACCTTCTTTTCGTCCAATCCAGTGCATGACAGCTGCGATTCGCTGAAAAGAATAAATAAGCCAGTATGATTGGTTAAAATCTTGTTTCACACTGCCCAGCCAGTCGTCTGATGGGGGGAAATCCATAGTCATCCCCTTTAAAACCCCCGGAAGCACCGACAACCATGGCTTGGGGTCTCGATACGACGCCCACGCCTGCGCGGACGGCCGCTGCTGCTGCACCTGCGTCTTCTGCGCCTTCAGCTGCTGTTCCTGTTGCTGTTTTGGCGCCTATCCCTGCGGCGGAATTGGCTGAAGCCATTGATGTATTTGAAGGTGTGACGCCCGTAACGAGCGTGGCACTGGAAGGTGTTGCTCTTCTTCAGATCATTAAGCACTGCCACGACAGTATTCCTGGTGGAGTGGCTGGTTCTCTTCTTGGTGTGGACAGCGATGATGTGTTGGAGGTGACCAACAGCTTCCCGTCGCCGCCTAACAGTGAGCGCAAGAAAGGAGCGGACGAATACCAACTGGATATGATGAAGAGTCTGCGTGAAGTGGGTATGGACAATAACAAGGTGGGCTGGTACCAATCTGTGGCCATGGGTACATTCTGCACGGCCTCGTTCATTGAACACCAGTTCCAGTACCAAAAGTCGCTAGGCCCGAACGCCATTTGCCTCATTTACGACTCGGCGGAGACGTCCAAGGGCTCGCTAAGTCTGCGCGCTGTGCGCCTCACCAAGTCGTTTATGGACACATACAAGAGCGGCTCTTTCTCCAAGGAAAACTTTGCCAAGACGGACATTCGTTCGACGACGGTGGTAGAGGAGATTCCTATTAAGATTCATAACTCGGATATCATCACGTGTTGGCTGCAGCAAACGGCACACGCAAGTGACAGTGCTACGACCAACAGCTTTGAGCGTCTGGATTTGGCTAATAATGCTTATCTCGAGAACAGTCTGAAGAACATGACGCTATGGGCTGACGAACTCGCTCAGGAACACTACAAATTCCAGGGCTACGAGCGCGCATTATCAAAGCAGCGCGCCGCTTACCAGCAGTGGCAAAATAGACAGCGGGAGGAGAACAAGATTCGTCGTGAGAACGGCGAGGAGCCCGTGCCGGAGGAGGACGCCAACTTTTTCAAGTCGGTGAACC
Organism: Phytophthora brassicae; assembly: GCA_024679045.1. Taxonomy (NCBI): domain Eukaryota; phylum Oomycota; class Peronosporomycetes; order Peronosporales; family Peronosporaceae; genus Phytophthora; species Phytophthora brassicae. The sequence goes on along the minus strand of JAIKVB010000209.1, from coordinate 26,933 downwards.
AGCCTTCGCGTCTCGAGTCGCTTCTCATCACCAAGCAGATGAACACGTACTGCGAGCACATCAACCGTTATGCCGGAAAGTCTTTCCAGAAACTCTTTTTGGCTGCTAAGATTCACCAAAAGGAGTAAACAGGTTGGCCTTCGAGTCTCTTCTTGTGAATCCGTCGGCTTTTCGGTCGAACGTCTTGCTAGACTCAGCAGGTATCTGTAGAGTCAAGTCAGGAAAGCAGGCAGCAGGACGGTGACTGGTATAAGATCACAAGAGATCTGATTAGCTGGTTGGTGGTTTGTCGACAAGGCTAGAAAGAACAAGGTTGGATGGAATTAGGTGCTTCCCTTCCGTTCACTCGTTCGTTTAAAGGAGAAATCCGTTTCATGTGCTATATCTCCGTCTGCTTTTGCTTGTTATCAATCAATTATTCAAGTCCTTTGTAATTAAACTTAGTTTTCACTTGTAGAGGTGGAAACGTTGAGGGTTTGCTTTGATTTCAGCGACTTCGGCGTCCAGTTCAGCTGCACGATGTACCAGACGCTCCTTCACAGACATCAAGTTCTTGGGAACAAACTTGATCACTAGCGACTGCAAGAACGAGTGCCATGTACTAGAACCGTCCATGACGTCGACTCTGCGAACAGTTTGATCTCCGGAATTGTTGCTGTGTGAAGTAGAACTCGTAGAATTATTTGGTGGCGCTTCTTCACGGTGTTCTGGATTGTTTTCAGGAGCTAATGCTGCAGTGTCACCGTTCCGGATGAACTCAAATAGAGCACATAGTTGATTCATCGTCTCTGAACGATTGCCATTGTTCCTTGTATCTTGTTGATTGTTAGCGGATTGTTCATGCATCCCAAGATCTAGACGAGAAAGCACCCACTTCACACGATGAAGCAGCATTTGGTCTTCTTGCGTTCCAGCTCCTTTTGAAGCATTTTGCACCTCAAGCTCCGTTCGATCCAACTCAATTTTGGACAACAACTCTTGTCGTTTGTTGGCATGGAGTGTGATGACTTCTTTGAGATCTTTTGAAAGCAACGGGTTGTCTCTGTACATTGTCTCGATGCGCTCGACTGTACCAGGATGAATAACTCTTACTGCTTCTAGCATTCCTTGCACACGAGCGATACTCTGTTCAGCTTTGTGAATCCCAAATCGTGTAGCTTGGGTTGTTTCGTGCAGTTGTGCAAGTTCCTGCTGCTTTTCCATGAGTTTATCCTCTACCTGTACGATCGAAGCCTGCAGTGCTGCGATGTTATCTCTGTAAAGAGCTGCATTGGCCTCCAGTCCAAGACACATGCGCTTTTGATCCTCCAGACTGCGGAGAAGGTGGACTTTCGAGTGTAAACCCTCAATGTGTCCAAATAGTACTTGGTGTTTCCACAACCGAAAGAAATTGTACTTGATATGACGCCGCTGACGACGCTCGTAGGCAACACAAATGCTCTCTTTAGATGCACGTGAAGCTCGTCTGCTTGCCATGAACACGTACCAGCGTCGGAACGGGATTATATAGATACGTCGGGAGTACGCTTGCCATTCTTCGATAGTGTTTTCGCGTAGTGCGTGCTGATACTGAGCTCGTATACGCCAGCGTTTTATTAGCCACACGAGAGTTTCTCTTGTACTTCCTTCAAATAGCCGACGGACTCGACGGATGAGTTGACAATGCTTAGCCCAAGCTCGTAGATGCTTGAGCATGTGCGTGCGTCTGTAGTGAGCGTCAATTCTACGAAGATTAAACTGCTGATCATAGCGATCGAGAGTCCGGTGGTCCACAACACTGGCAATGGCCTTATCGATCTGAGTTGCTTGGAATATCTTGACCCATTCAACCACTACACGTTTAAGTATGCATCGACTGTTATGAGCGATAGCAATTTCCATATTCTTCTTCATCGGTAGGAAAACAACGTTCTTGATTGCGTAAAAGAAGCGTTTAAGCACATGCATCGGGTGTCGTGTACGAATTCGACGGATGTTGTCTTTGAGGAACTCTTCATGCACCATTTCTTGTGAGATCACGTCGAATCGGTCCATTGCTTCAAGTCGTTGTCGAGCTGCGTAGTGACGTGCTCTCGCATCTGCTGATGCCCTTTTGCGACTACGGGGACCAAGAGCGGCGGATTTCCATGGCAGGAAAACGTGTCGTAAAAGATTACGCTGTCGTTCACGGAATCGACGCTCTGTTTCATCAATTCGGGACATTTTCAACGGCAAATTCATGAGCACCACGTCCCGAACTTCTGCTAACACACGTCGCAGAAATGACCGCGTTCGCTCTTCTTGCATGAGCAGAATCTGCCTGTTGACAAACTCTTCCCGTGCCACAAACTGCTCCACGTACGTTAGAAAGTGAACACATTTGCGTGATCTCCAGCCGCCAAGTGCAACCTGCAGGTTCTGAAAACGACGGCGAGTTACAAATCCTCGACACATCATAGAGATCTTCGTAGCTGCGAGATGTCGTTGCTTGTCTCCTGATGCTACTTCATGGAAAACTTTATCTAATCGTCGAACGGTGGAGCGAATATCACGAATACTGTGAGTCACTTGTGCACTGCTCTTCGGGTTCACAGACGTTGATCCTCGTGCGTTGTTTGCTCGATCTCCACTCCTTCCAATCTGGTGAGTCTTAGAGACCTCGAGAGTACTTTCGTGCAAAAACTTTGCAATGCCCAACTGATGAACAGTTCGTTCATTTTCTTTTGAGTGCTTCCGACTCGACGCTGCAGTGAAATTCGTTGCCACTTGCTGCAAACGCTGATTGAGGCTGGAAATTTCACTTGACATTTGATGCATCAGCTCTGTAGTCATCGGTGGTGGATTTACCGACAAGTCGGTTGTTGCAGTAGCTTTTACAGCAGTTGCAGTCGACACAGTTGACATGGAAGCTCCTAATCGGTTATTGCCTGATTCAACGACACAAAAAGAAGCAGACGATGTTTCAGAGGGACTATTTTATGAGAGTTTTCCAGAGCCCGACGTACGATTGTCCGCTAAGTTCGAGCTCCGACGCTGTGAGCCGTTCACAATTGAAGAGGATCGCGGTCCTACACTTTCATTCTCTCCATTAGCAATACGATTCAACAGAATTTCCTCCACCGATTGCTGTCCTGGGGCCAAACGCGACGCCTTCCTCACCATCTTGAAGATTTCTATGTGTGTCCTTTCATGATTGCATTTAAATTTCGGACAAGTTGTAAAAACAAAACGAAAAATGTTTTTACTAATAAAAGAAGGTACTATTAAATCATTTCAGACTATTTGTGTTTACTCAAAACGTTTAGTCCAGTATTAATTTTATTAATATATTTGGTCACTTCACCTGGAGTCATGGCTGACGCTAAGAAGCAAGCGCGACGGGCGAAGATCCGGTCGGCGCTGCAGCGATTCGGCTTTGCATCACTGCGAGGTCTTCAGGGTGCAGCATTGCGCCGGGTTTTGTCTCGTCGAGACACGTTGGTTCTCATGCCGACGGGTGGTGGGAAGTCTCTGTGTTATCAATTGCCTGCGCTGCTACTGCCTGGTCTTGTGGTAGTTGTAAGTCCATTATTGGCGTTGATGCAAGACCAAGTGGCTGCATTACGCAGGAAACAAATTGGTGTCGAGATGTTGTCATCGCTGGTGGCGCAAAAGCAACGCGATCAGATTATTGCTCAATTGTTGAAGCAGTTCGAGACCAAAGCGTTGACAATTGATTCCGAACGCATTGAGATGCTCTACACGACACCCGAAACACTGCAAAGTGAACAAATGCAAAAGTTGCTGTTACAATTGGAGAGACGAGGCGGACTTGCGTTGTTCGCAATTGACGAGGCGCACTGCATCAGCTCTTGGGGTCACGACTTCCGACCAGCATATCGAAAACTGGGCAAGTTGAGAAAATTGTTTCCGAAAGTACCAGTTATTGCACTCACTGCGACAGCTACGGAACGTGTGCGAGAGGATATTATACGCCAGTTTCACTTTGCAGCGGATGGTTCGGACGTGCTGTTAGCAGACTTCAATCGTGCAAACATTAGTACCAGTTATTGCACTCACTGCGACAGCTACGGAACGTGTGCGAGAGGATATTATACGCCAGCTTCACTTTGCAGCGGATGGTTCGGACGTGCTGTTAGCAGACTTCAATCGTGCAAACATCTCGTACACAGTGCAAGACAAGGAAGCGCTAGGCGACCCGGTTGGTGCACTTTGTCGTTACATTAAGAAATACCATATCAATGCATGTGGAGTTGTGTACGTGCACAAGCGAAGTGACACAGACGATCTGGTGCTTTCAATGCGCAAGCGAGACCCCACTCTGAAAGTCGCAGCGTTCCATGCTAAAATCCTGCAGCAGGAGCGCGAAGAGACTTTGCAGAAGTGGCTGAAGGGAGACATTCGCATTGTTTGTGCCACAATTGCGTTTGGAATGGGCATTGACCATCCACATGTTCGCTTCGTTGTCCACTGGAACATCCCAAAGACACTTGAGAACTTCTATCAGGAATCGGGTCGTGCTGGTCGAGACGGAGAACCGAGTCAAAGTGTTTTGTTTTATTCTTCCCGCGACTACGATTTATTTCATTTCTTACTGGAGAAAGACTCAACTAAAACCAGTGAGACTGGACCGGGAACTAGTTTAACTGAGGTGAAAAGGTTAAAGAAAATGGACACTGTCGCGCACGCCTTGAAGCTTCTGGAACATGTCAAAACTTTCGGGAGTAAGAAAGAGTGCCGGCGTCAAGTTTTACTGCGGTATTTTGGCCAGAAGATTGCGGTTATCGACTGTAAAGCAACGTGTGATGTTTGCAATCCAAAACTGAACGCATTCCGTTTCGAAGAGAAACCGGTTCTGGATAAGCGAACCGAAGGGTTTTGTCGGCAGTCGCTCAAGACGATGAGAACGAGAGACGCGTTTACTGAGCGTAAAGTGCGTTCAGGAGATGCACGGCGAAACAATTTGATTTACGGACAGAAAGGGTCGTACGCACCAGAACAAACCAAGTCTGTTGTCGTTCGAGAAGGATGCAGTCGTGCTCTTGCAGCTGATGGGTTCATTGTTGTCAACGGAGACGTGAGTTCTGGAGAAGAAGACTTTGTAGAAGACGATGAGGCTACCGCAGAGGTCCACACTTTGAGCAAAAAACAGAGTTTAAACGATACTTTGGATGCATTGGAACGAGCAGAGCGTGCAGCATCGAATAGTGGCGACGACTGGAAGCGCCATAAATCTTCTCACGCGTGGGACTGACTAGCTCGAGCTATGATATTTAGCAGCTCAATCCTAGGAAAGTGCAGTCGTATTTCTTTAGCATTAAAACCCATCTCTTACTTTACTCATTCATGTTGAAGTGTACTGCATGTCACTAATACTGTAATGTCACTCAATCGGGTATTGTTCTAAAACAATTGCGTCATTTGAGCTTCGGCGGTCAGAAAGTCAAAGGTTTTCAATGTTCTGGCGCCGCAGTCGTCTGAAGGAGAAGGAGGAGGAGACGGACGACCTGTCCAAGTTGCAGAAACAGTTTGGTATTAAACCTATCAGCGATGCGGACGTGCAAGCGGAGTTCCAGGCTCTATTCGGTGGTACGAACGCTGCCAGTGGTTTAAGTCCGACGGAGGAGAATTTGCTCTTTGGGGTTGGAGACGACGAAGACGACGAAGAAGCCAAAATCCTGCGCGATTTACAGCTGGACGGAGTTAATTTGGATGACGATGAGATGGACGAGCATCAAGAGGCGAAAAGTGAGCTACGTGGAGTGTTGGAGGAGGCTCACAAGACCGCAGAAAAGAATCACAAGCGTCAGAATGCAGAAATGAGTGGGGGGACACAAGCGCAGCAACCAAAAGAGGATGACCAGAGCAATACAGTCGTCTTGACGCCTCAGAGAGCAGAGCAGGTACGTGCGTTAAAGATGGAAGCGTTGACGCTGAAGAGGGAAGGAAGGATTGAGGAAGCTCTGGCCAAGTTTCGAGAGGCCAAACGACTGCAGGAGAAGTATTCGACACTAGGAAGTGTGCAACCTGCTAGAAAAGACTCACTGCCAAACACTCAAGTGAAGCAACAGGAGCAATTACCGATGGATACTGTGCTGGATGACGGGGATCAAGATGTTGAAGTCACAGAGGACGATATGCAAAATCCCGAGTTTCTTGCTCAGTTGGCGAGTATGGGACTTACAGAAAACGCTGACGATAATGGCGAAGCAGCAGCAACGCAGTATCAAGATGCTATGCAGCAGCTGCCGGCTTTAATGACTCAAATTCACGAGTGCAAGCTGCAAGCCGTGCAATTTAAGCGGCAGAATCAGATTGCCGATGCGTTGGCCTGCATGCGTAAAATTAAGGAGCTAGAGGCAAAGTGTGAAGAGCTGCGAACCTCACAAGCGGTATTCACTCCTGCGGTAGTCGTCCAAAAAGCGATGACTCAAAACATCAAGGAGCCTGTGTACTGTTCGACTGCAGTCAGTGCTTCCAATGTAGTGAGAATGAATGCCGGACCTCTCGTGGGAGATTATTTTGAAAGTGAAAATGATCGCGATCTGGATATTGAAGTTACAGATAAAGATATGAACGACCCAGCGTTTACAGCAGAATTGCTAAGCCTGGATGGTGCCGACATTCCGTCGACTGAGGTAGCGCGTGCAGATTTAATGGAAGTTCCAGAAATTGTGATAAGATCGTCGACTAGTGCTCCGATGTCAAACATATCAAGTTCTTCTCGCTCATTAAGAAATGCTCCGTCTTTTGATGAAGATTATTTAATCGACGCGTTTGACGACAAGTCCAGTTCTGAAGATGAAGCGAATCATCTTAGTTCTGTGCTGTCAAGTGGATCGATGCATTCTGTTCCGTCACTAGAAGTATCAGAAAAGATCGTTGAAAATGTGACTATCAAGGTGAATGATCAGATCGCTGATCTCACTGCACAGCTACTGGAAACTAAACAGACGGCCTTGACTCTGAAGCGGAAGGGGGACATTCAGGGTGCTCTAGAAGCTATGAGGCGAGTGAAGCAGGTCCAAAATCTGATCGATCTCAAGCACCACACGTCTGGACAGTCTGCGGGCTTATTAACTCATCATGAGGATCCAGCGCGAGATGCCAAATTTCAGGAGATTGAGCAACTGCTGATTGATTTTGGAAATCGAGCAGTGCTGCTGGCGAAGAACAATCTATCCGTAAATCGTGAAAAGGCATCAGAATGGCTGAGCAAGGTACGCAATAACTTGATTTCCTCTCATTTTCTGCGATGCTCATGCATTGATACGAATCGATTGTATTTTTGAATGAGCAGCGAAAGCGTTATGGGGCTGAGCTGGAAAAACTTCGCCAAAGGCGACAGAACTCACTGCAGCTACCGCCGCCTTATGAAATCGTCAAAACCTCACATCAAGTCCAACATGAACTACCGTTCATTCCAGACGACCAGATAAGGGTATCTGTGAAAAGTGTAAATGGTTTGGCGCAAGTTGCGGGTAACTCCGTCTTTGTCAAGTTTTGCCTGAATTTTCCATCCGCGCTACCACACGAGGGTCAGACTGATGTGTTTCAGATCAACTCCAAAGCTCCATTTAACACCGAGATCCCGTCAAATCAGGCTTCGTTTGTGCTGAAGCTAGCTCGATCTCGAGGAACTCTACGTCTTTTTGAAATCAAGAAAGCTGTTTTCGAAGTCTGGAAACCAGGAACACTTTTCCGCAACCCTGAACTTGTTTCCCGGGCTTATCAGGAACTGGTACGTATTGTATTGTACATGGATGCAGACTCTGGGGATTTCTTTAACGCTTCTCTGGTTCCTTCTCCGTAGTCTCCTCTACTCACTTGCTGTGAAGTCAAGACCCATATCCCATTCCTCGGACCAAATCGAAAACCATGTGGTGGAGACGTCGAGGTAGTAAACTGAGACTAATCTTGTGTATCTGTGGTTATATGACTAACGCTAAATGTATGAGAAATAGATCACACTCGAAATTCGACGTCCTCTTAAGGAAAAAGAAATTCGTCTGGAGACCATGGAGGATTTGATCATTGGTGAATACCCCGAGCCAATATCATTATCCCTAGAGTATGCAACCATGCCAAGTATAACACTGAAACCAGCACCTGTCGAGACAAGAGATCTAGTCAACAAAGAGGTGGAAGTTTTGGTTCTCGAAGGCAGTGACGATGTAAGAGATGAGCAAATTCTATCCGCTGGCAGCTCGGCAGAGGAACCACATCATATCGATCTGATTATCAGCTACGACGTAATGAACGAAGAGGTAAGTGACACGACGACTTTCTGTAAAGCTTTAATGCTGACATCCTTTGATTTTTTTTTATATTTTAGCTAGAGAAGGTGGAAGCCAAGTTGCCGTCTCTGACTGGTACAACTGCAATAGAATGGAGTGATCGATACGATTCGCTAGCGTTGAAGAAGCAATTGCTAGAGATTGAGATGCAGACCGGCAAACTGACTCTGGATATGTACGTCGAGCGACTCAAAACCCGCATAACTGCTGATCGTGTGCTGATCGCACAACTGCTGGCATCGGATCAACGGTTAGATGCGGCTCGTGTTCTGCATCGTATCAAGATCATGCAAAAGGAAATGATAGGGACCGAAGGTGACGCCGAAGACGAGTAGACTACAAGGTTTGAACTTCCTTAAGTACACTGTGTGCATACAATTGCTGCGTATATCGTTACAATCTATCACTGCTCTCTTCATGAAGTACTTCAAGTGCAAGCAGTAGCTTTTTGTAGCGTACCAGCTCGTTGTTTTCTTCTTCTGGACTCGAGGAAGATACCGCCGGAAAGTACATTTGCAGACTGGTAGCGGCATCTGCCGATAATGATAGCCCAATTTGGTCGAAGACTTCCTTCAAGTGCTTCATCGTGATGCTCCCAGTATGCTTGCGATCCTTCAGTCTCAAATACTCCTCAACTATGTCAACTTGGGAATCAAAGTCAATCGAGGACATTTGATTGTACAGCGATCGAAGAATGGCGTCACGCGCACAGGGTGGTTTATCGCCACTTATTGCATGTTCTTGGATGCGTTCAGAGTGTGTAGGCTTAGTCGCTGGTCGCTGCTCCGATTCTTTGCTATTTCGTAAGGAAACAGGTGGATCCGACGATCGCCATTGGGACATAACTTTTAGGAAGAGTGTATAAGCAATTTGGCCATCTCGTTTGATCTCGAAAAGGTGTTGCAGCCGTAACTTTTCCCATTCTGTCAATGGTCTCTCCAGAGCCTTTTCCAATTGTTTCCAAAAGATTTCCTTGGGAATACTGGTCTGGTGTCCGAGTCCATCACATTCCATTAAGCAGCGGCTCAAATGTGCAACCCGGGGCATTGTATCTTGACTACGAGGTTCAAATTCCGAATACAATTGATCAGAAAGTTTATCTAGTAAACTCGAGCCGTAAGGATCCAACACAAAAGAATCAAACTCCGTTCGTGAAATCCCACGACCACCGTGACGAAAAATGCACATCCGTGCCATGAAGAAGCTGAGTTGTTCTTTTGTCAGTTCATATTGTAAAGCGTGCAATCCACTTCGGAGACTTTCCGCCGTTAAATAACCCTTCTTATCGCGGTTAAAGTGGTTAAAAGCAGCATCCAGCATGTCATAGACGTGGGGGTCAGAGTGGTCGATTGTTCCGCTAAAGTTGGCTTTCAATCGAATGCGTGACCGCAGATCTTCGCATATCTGATCACACCATCGTGATTCTGGGCTGATCCAGGCTGGTTTTATGGCTTCCACTAGCAGCATAGTGTAGTGAACAGCATCGGTTCGTTCTGCACTCCTGAATTGACGAACCAGTTGTCCTATTATGGCTTCGGCAGATGAAGGGTAGGCAATCTTGGCGATACCTAGGCCAAGTAGGATTCGTTTGAGTTCTTTTGCGGTCACAAAACCCGTGTAGCTTGCATCGCTTGCTTCAATCTCTCCCCGAAAATCAATCCCGTGTTCATCGCACCAGCTTAGGAATTCTGACAGAATTGTAATAGGAGTTCTTGCGTCGGATGGTCGAAATATTGGCTCTGCATGTGCTACTGGGACTGTTGATGCTTGAATTATTTGGTGTTGTGCTTTTGTATTTGCTCCATTCACAAGATCTTTCAGGTACTGATGGATACCTTTGAGAGATACAGTCAGCTTAGATCCGCATTCTTGTTCTTCGTCATCAGGTTTTGAATAAGAAAATTTCTGTGAGAGCAAGCCAGCACCTCTTTTTGATAACAACTCCACCAAACCGTTTGTATCCATCTGACGCCACAGCTTCGACGCGGCAATATCACTAAAATGGTGCACAACACAAAACTCTTGGAACTGTAGAAAGCTTTTCTGCAACTTGGGCAGTGAAAATTGTACAGCCGCGTCCAAAGCAGACCTCAGTCGCGTTTCGTTTTCAGACGGGAGTCGGAAATCAGGTTTTACCTTTGACGGTTTAATAATCAACAAATTCAACGAATTCTTGAAAAACTTTACGAAATTCAGTTTTGTACTTGCTGGTTGTTCAGCAAAAGCAACAAAAACAGACTGCACGTCCTCCGACGACAGCACAATTCCAATTTTTCGCATTGCCAGAAAAAACTCTTCGCACTCCACCAATTCTTCACTTTTGTCATCAGTATACGAAAAGGCCTCGGCAATATCGCTTGCGATAATTTTCCGGTCTTGAAACTTCTTGCTAAGCTTTTCGACGATGTGTTTTCCTTGTGTAAAGTCATTGGTTCCTACCTTCACTTTTTTCTGACTTGAGCGAATTGTCTCTCGCCAATTCATACGCAGAAAAGCAACGTAGTCAATTTCATCAGTTAGCTGTGGATCATAAGTGTACAGCAATGCTCGCATTTCATTTTCATCAAGTGGCAAGGCCAACCTAGATTGACATAGCTTCACGAAGCGTGAACGATTTAACACAGTATCCGCGAGTGATTTGGCTTCCGCCGAAAAAATATCACTCCAATTTGCAAATATCTCTGTTAACTGGCAGCTGGGCAAGGCCAACCTAGATTGACATAGCTTCACGAAGCGTGAACGATTTAACACAGTATCCGCGAGTAATTTGGCTTCCGCCGAAAAAATATCACTCCAATTTGCAAATATCTCTGTTAACTGGCAGCTGGACAACTTATCTGCTTGAATCTGAGCGAAATGTTGGAGCTTTTGTTCAATCGCATCCATGTCAGCTGGCGTAGGTGGAGTAGTCCAATCCAAAAATTGCCGATAATTAATCCCAAATGACCCCCCTGTCTTCACACTGAAGCTTTTCGCAATGCTTTTCAGTTGGGCTTCGGTAAATAGTGCAAATCCATTTCGACGAGTAATCGCGACGAATTCCACTAAAGAGATAAATCCTCTCTCCTGCCAGTCATACCTTTCGTATTCATATTTTAAATCTAAATAGCTTCCGCAAATTAGTTTTCTGCAATTCCAGGCCAATCGCTGAAGCTGAGGCATATCATACTTGTTCCAGTCATTCGAGAACAATTTTCCTGTGAACTTCGCCGCTGTCTCTAGTCGAAGGCACAGTTCCTGGATTAATATGTGTTTTGTAGTGTCATCTCTCCCAGCGATCATCTCAAAAAGCAAGCCAGCATCTTGTGGTTCAAATTGCGTTCTCTCCGCTCCTTGTTGCATTAGAACACGAAGCAGATCCTCTCGTGTTAATCGGCCATCGTCAGAGTTTACATAGGTGAGAATCTTTTCGCGTAAAGAGGATATACCAAAACGATGGCATCGGTCGAGTGTTTTAGCCAACTGTTGGCAATGCGGTAGTTGTTTCAGGCTGTACAGTAGTGAATGATACAAAATTTCGAAACCATTAGCGTCAAACATAATAGTAAGGAGGTGTACGTCCTTAGAGGAGAGACGGACACCAAGACGAGCCAGACAATCATGAAACTTTTTGAAAGAAATCACCCCAGTTTCATTCATATCTCCAGCTGAAACGAAGATGTGATATCCATATCCAATATCAAAAAGTAAATTGTTCAGAATTGACAGTCGTTGATTTTTTTCCCGTTCGTCATCTTCAGTAGACGTCGAGCAAATGAATTTAAGAAGAGGTCGATATGAGACCTCTCCGCCTCGCTTCATTGAGAAGTAGTCCATAAGCTGCCATATTATACCAGGTGGCAGAGCGATGCGCGGAATTTTGGAAAGTAAATAACTAAGCTGTTTTTTCGTAAGCTGTCCGGTACGTTTTGCTTCAGGAACGTCATGTTCGATTTCAGCAAGCATGGATTCTTCGAGATCATTCAGGTCGGTACGAGTCCATTTCATCAGCACACGTTGCATGTCCTTATCTGCCTCTACGATTGTTGCCGTGATGTGATCACTTTCGAGAGACCGCTGTTGCTGTTGCTCTTTGTACTGCCTGTATTGTCGTTGGAGGGTCTTTGCAGCATCATGATGAATACTTTTAGGGACCTGGAGCTGTTCAAGTTGCTGCTGAAGACATTCCTGTCTCGATAATGGTGTTTTCCTTTGTTCCTTTACCTGCATATGATGGTCCTGTAGCTTCTTCTCAACTTGTTCGTATACTAGATTTTTGCTGCTAGTGGAGGCAATAGCTTTCATTCGGTCCATAAAGGCTTGCTTTCGTCGCTGAAACTCGGTTGCGGCCGGGACGGAAGTCAAGGTCAGCTCTGCACCATTAATTACTGACACCTCGTGGGTTTGTGTTCTCGCTTTCGTTTCTTTTTCGCAGTGAAGTCTAATCGACGGGATATCTTCATGACTAGTCTTAGAGGTGACATCTTCTAAGACCTCTTCATCTAAATCGATATCGCCCCGAGATGTTGATGTTAATTTATGAGCATCGAGATCATTTTGTTTTTCTTCGAAGATAGGTTGCTTCGTTTGATTCTGAATCAGTTCACGGTACTCTGACTCGATGCTCATCAAATCAAAACCCAACGCAGACAAGCATTTCCTAAACACCGACCGATTCACTCTACCGCACCCAATTTCATCAAACTTCTTAAACAGCTTAGTAGCCGGGACAATATCCGCTGCCTTCTGTTTCCTTTGATTTTGTTCATATCCCCGCACGGTTTGGCGAATTTTGTGGCTCAGCAACCGCTCGACACAGCTGAGTCGGGGGTTAATATGGAGCAACAAGTAATTTAGCGCAATCAAGTCAGTTTGCCCAGTGAGCCCACTTGCTGCACCCCCCGTAATCAAATTTCGCTCTGGAGAACCAGCAACGCCGAACGTATTTAGAAAAAGCTCTCGTTCTGCATCTGACAAGAAAATACCCTGCTTTTCCCCTGCTTTCAAGATTACATTCATCGGCATGACCATCTCCTTTCGCTGTGATGTACTTGACCCCGCAGTGAGAGCCTCTTGAACAGAAGGTACCAGATCGGAGTCAATGGCATACTCAAAACGCTCTTTCATTTTTGCAACAAGCAACTCCAGTTCTTCGGATGGGGCTGTGTAATGCAAAAATTGGCGATAGTTCACCTGCCCATCTAAATCAGAAGAAAACATTGACAACAAAGCGTACTGCTGATCAAAGTCAAGCGAGTGTACGTCAACAGGACGTCCATTGATCCCTCGAGCACGTTGAGAAGAGGTGAGCTGAAGAACCTGGAAAGGGTCTCGCCACTGGATTAAAATGGAAATATCACCAGCGTGCTGGCCATTCTGATCCTTTAATGGAAACCAACCTCGAATGTTCTCTCCATTTACAAGATCTAATAGCATAAGCCCACACTTTCCAACCATCCCATCTTCTTGTGCAGTGTCAGCCCCATCAGCTTTGTCATCAAATACTGTAATCCAAAGGCGACATTTTGAGAAGAATCGAAGAAGGCACGCATCCACATTTACAACGAAGGCTTGCCGACAGCAGCCCAAGTCGTATTCTGGGCTCGATGATTCTGGAACAATGTTCGTAAAAACGTCAGGAAATCCAAGCAACTGATAGTGCGCGTATGAGGATGGGACTCGAGATACTGAATTATGTGATTGCTTGCCATAAGACCGCAATTTCCTACAGCCAAATATTGTCACCTGCAACTCGTTCGTGCACTGGCTTGTACTAGTAATCATATCTTCTTCACAAAGTATGTCACTCGGGTATTCTTGCTCATCTCTCTTGCCTATCCCCGACAGAAGCTGGATATCATGTGGGTACGAGCGGAGGTGTACTTGCCAAACTTCTGAGATTGGTGTTGAAAGCCTGAGCACAACATTTAATGACCCCAGTACAGCCGTCTCACCGTCATTGCTGGTTATAGACTTCACTTCAAGCAAATTTTCTTTCACGACCCCTTTTGACTGAAGTAGCTTGGATAGACGAATGGATGCTTTGCCAATTAACTTAAAGTCACCTCGAATAGCCTGATGCACTTCTAGAACCACAGACTCGGAGGCCAAATAGCGTAAGAAAAATCCATCCACTGTCACTTTAAACGTAGCCGCCAAATTATAATCTGGGCGACTTCCCATGAGCAGCGGTGTTGACTGAGACTCGAAGTCGTAAAAATCACATAGCACAAATGTCGACGAGTTAATCCCAACAATGCTGCTGTCAAAGTTTCCACTCAGAATCGCCAATTCAAGAAGCTGTTCACCGGGGGTCAGATCTCTCGCAGCTAATATTAAGGATTCGGATAACGATGCCACATCACTCCCTTCCCCATCACTAACGGAGCCATCAGAAAATGCATCGTCAGCCTCTCGTGCCTTGAGCAGCATTTTCTCTCGAGCGTACTTTAGCTGTTTAATTTCCGCTTGGAGAACGTGAATTCGCTGCTGACGATCTTCACACAGTAGCTCAAGATCTTTCATTCGACGTTGGAGAAGATTTGAGCTTGAAATTTTGGACGTGGTCAACCCCTCGATCTCCATAGCAAGTTCTCGATTGATGTTGGTCTGTGCTTGAAGCATCTTTTCACAACGCTCCAGCTCCTGCATCGACTTTAAGTGAGCAATTTGAAGAACATGCACGCGGTTCCGCAAGTGTTTCACGCTATTTTCCTCCTCCATTCCTGCCGCACCAAAGCCAGGAGTCGAAAGCAGATCCCCGTACTTGCGACCAACTACACCGCCAGCTCTACGAATGGTAACCACTCACAAAGGTTAGTCATGGCATTTAGTTTTCAACAAATAAGCAGGTTAGAATGCATACACGTGCGGGGAGATGACTCTAGGCTTGGATGGTGAGTGGTTGTTATTCACCGGTGAAGAACAGGCATCTCGTTTCTCAGGAGGTTGACTGTGCATTTCTGGTGTACGCGGACGAACTAATATAAGTGGTTCTGGTCTTGATACTGGCATGCTACCTGCAGTCGTTTTAATGACTTCGAGACTTCTAGCATTTCTCTCCTCCATCAAGTGATGAGCCATTTGTTCCAGATCTTTCTCCACTCTATCCTTCGCTTGCTTCAGCTGTTTCAAGCTACTTTGTAGCTCCCGAACGACACCATGCAACTTTTGGTTTTCTTCGCTCATCTGAGCCAGCGTCGCCGTCTGCTCTTGTGTTAGCTTCTCTAGGTCGAAAAGTTTATCAATTCGCTCCTTACGCTGGAAGGCATCGTTTATGAAGGGGCTTTCACAAAGCGATGTCATGCGCTCCTCCAAGCGATGATTTTGTTCACGTAACAGTGCAATGTCTTTTTCTTGATCTCCGATCTTCATGATTCGGATCTCCAGCTCTTCTTTTTCCATTACCGCATCCTGCAGCTGCGTTCGAAGCTTGTGTACTTGGCGATTCATCTGTTCCATTTGGCCCAAGGTTTTCTCCTGAATTTCACGTTCTGCAAGTGCATTGGACTCCAAATTTTCGTAACGAGCATTCAAAATTGCGAGTTGCGCTTGACGGTCACGAAGCTCTCGTTTCAGCTGATTTATCTCCAGACAGGTAGACTCTTTGTGGTTAGCATCCTCTTCAGCATCTTCTTCGTCACTCAGCACAGATTCATCGTTGTTGTTACGACGCGGTTTAAGTAGACGCCGATTGCTACGCGCACGTAATTGTTCGTTTTCCTTTTGTACTTTCATATCTTTGTGGTTAGCATCCTCTTCAGCATCTTCTTCGTCACTCAGCACAGACTCATCGTTGTTCTCTCGACGCGGTTTGATTAGACGCCGATTGCTACCCGCACGTAGTTGTTCGTTTTCCTTTTGTATTTTCATGAGTTGCTTTTCTGCAATAACCAAACGTTTTTTCAGTGCCACCTCCAGATCTCCCGAAAAAGTATCTCTGTGCAATTTTCGTGCACTAGCAGCCTGCTTTTCGAGTGTATCTCCCGCAAAGCTCTCACTCTTAGCCCCAGTGCTCCGCGCAACAGGTCTTTTCTGCATTGGCATCCGTCCGGCTGCACTAACGGATCTCTTCGAGGAGGTCGACTGGTGATTCTGTTTCTCCAGCCAGCGATTCTTCTCCATCAGCGTCTGGTTCTTCCTCCTCAACAAAGCGTTCTCGTTCTTCAAGGCGGCGATGAACTTCTCTGTGTCCAGATCCCGTCTCACAGGGGCTACTGCTACTTTGTTTCCCCCACTTTCTAACAATACGAGTGCTACTCGTCAATGATCCGAGAATTGTGAGGAGAGAGTCCACCATTACGGTCTTACCTGGTTCATCTTGGTTGTTTTTACCTTCACTTTGTCGCTTCTTGGTCAGTTTCTCTTCGATGATCGCCAGCTTTGTGTACATCCTGAAAAAAAACAGAATTTAGACTACCGTAAGATACGAAACTGAGATGCCTACACGGACGGTACCGCTTAATGGTGGCCTCCTGCTCATTCTTTTTCTTCTTCAGCGACGTGTTCTCGTCCCGCAGCAGCAAGTATTTGTCCTCATACTCGCTCGGCATGGCGACGGCTCGTGACTCGTTTGTTGAAGTGCGGAAAAGGAAACTTCCGCATACAAAAACCAAGTGGCGATCTGTTCGACCATCACTCCTAACTAGTGTCACTATTTGGAATGGGATCATTTTAGTGTCTTTTGGTTTTGAGCCAACCAAGTCGCGCTTCGGGGAGAGCGCCACCAAAAAGAGAACGCATCGTCGACAGCCCGAGAACTCTTGACGCACGCAGCAGCAACAGCAACGGCAACAGGTCCAACCCATCGCACGCACAACAAATACACAACAGCATGAGCGAGCAGCATAACGTGAAAGATCCTCAGCCGGTGGAGGAGCAGAAGAAGGCGGTGGAGGACACGACGGTCGCCGTCCCTGCCACTGTGGACGACGTAGCCACCAAGGTGATTACAGACATTCGAACTGGCCTGCTATTGTGGAAAGTGAGAGTTGACTTTCTTTTGCGTGCTTTGTATGGCGTTTGTTTCGTAGCACCCGCTGCAGAACCGATGGGTGCTGTGGTACGACAACCCCAAGAAGCGCCACTCGACCGAGTCCTGGGAAGAAAACCTTAAGAATGTCTACACGTTTAGCACGGTGGAGGACTTTTGGTGGTACGTCACTCCTGCATTGTATAGGGTATTTGGGTCGACTTAGAATTGACTAAATGATTGCAATTGATCGATTGGCAGCCTGTACAACAACATTCTCTCGCCCACGAAGCTCTCAATTGGCAGCAACTACCACTTGTTTAAGGAGGGTATCCGACCCATGTGGGAGGACCCGATTAACGCTAAGGGAGGCAAGTGGATCTTCACCAACCCTCGCTCGCGGAAAGCACGACTTGATGAGTGCTGGCTCTACGTGGTATGGAATGGCACCGTTTCGCTTTGAGATGGTTTTGTTGAGTTTAACAAGTTGCAATTTTATTTTCACTTGTGGATGTAGATGCTGTCGCTGATTGGTGAGACGCTGCAAGACGAGGATGACGTCTGCGGTGCCGTAGTTAGTGTGCGTAAGGCGCAGGACCGCATTGCCATCTGGAGCGCAACTGCTAACGCCCAAGACCGCCAGAAAGCTATTGGACGGGGATTCCGTCAGGCGCTTGTCGAATTGGGCAAGAACGAAACGTTAAAGTACCAGTCGCACGCCGATGCTGCTGCCAGTGGTTCTAGTTTCCAGAACGAAGTGTACGTTTTGTCGCCGTGATATTTTTTAGCGACTTGGTGTATGGGTGATTCTAATGTGGTTTCTGTCGATGTTGCATCCAATGTGAATTTACAGATTGTATGAGGCATAACTTTATGCCGATGAAATCGAGCGCACGGTTAGTTTCACATTCGCGTAGTAGAGATCTGCAGTAAATGCAATTCATACATAGCATTTTGAGCATTATTTCGCTTTTCAGTCGGGTAACTGATGAAACAATTTTCCAAAACGGTTAAGATTTTGCAAAACAAATGTTTAGTTAGCACTGCACATCTGCCTAGTTGTCCGCACGAAAGAGTCGCACGGACTCGTCGTCGCTGGCCGTAAGTAGACCAGACACAGGGTTCCTCTCAAAGGCGGGGATAAACGCCATGTCTAAAACCATATCCGAATGGCCAGCCAATGTCTTCAGGAGCAGTCCTGTCCGGGCGTCCCAAGCGTAAATCAGGCCTTCCACCGTGCACGAATACACAATCGGGTGTGTAGGATGCCACAAAAGCTTGATCACGCCTGCAGGGTGACGGCAAATATGTCGGCACTGGAACACATCCATAAAGTTTGTTAGAGCCATACTTTTCAAGGATAGTAAAACAAAACGTACCTGATTTGTTGCTAAGTCCCAGATGCGCATGTATCCGCCCAGGCAGCCCGTAGCAGCCCAGTTCATCGTGTTGCAAAATCCGCCGCTGTAGACAACACAATTAGGTTAGCATGGCCGAAGCCACCTCGGCTTAACAGAAACCAGCACGTACCACTCCACGGAGTTCTCCGTCGCAGTCGAAGTATCACTAACTGTACCCACGATGCTCGGGTCAGTGTTGTCGTGAGAGAAGGCAGCAAGCACCCGCTTCGTCTGGACTTGGACCAGGCGAGCAGTCCCGTCCTGAGATCCAGAAAGCGCCAGGGGTAGCTGCAGCATATTATACATTTCCTCAGTATCGCCACAGTAAAGTCAGACAAGCGAGTCCAGAACGTACGCTGGGGTGGCAAGCGACAAACGTGATTGAGCCTTCGTGGAAACCGTGGCTGCTCGTATATGAGGACTAGTTAGACATTCGCTCCCATTGTACATGCGTAACAGGTACTCAGTCGTACCCTCGGAATACATGATTGCATTCTCCGGTTTTTGGGTTCCACACACGCAGAGTCGAATCTGAGCTACCGGTAACAATCATCTGCAACGCAGCAAGACCAAACAATCGCTATGAGCCACGATAAGGATCACCCACTCGTCGCCAAACACTACGCACCTTTCCGGATCCAGTGAACGAACCACACGTCACACCTTCCTCGTGTCCCGCAAACACGTGCATACATTCGCCGGTCGTCGCCAGCCACATCCACACGGTGCCGTCTCCCGATCCAGCGAGAACGACATTACCCTTCTTGTGCCAGCACACCCACTCGACCTCTTGCGACGGCCCCTCCAGGTTCTGCACCAAATTTCCCGTAGCAACTTCCCAGACCTTGACCAAACCGTCGTATCCGCCGGTCGCAGCATACTTGCCGTCAAAGCTAAAGTCCACGCTCACAACTGAGTCTGTGTGACCTGACAGCGTGTACAGCACGTTGCCGTCCTCGCGGTTCCAGATGACAGCAACGTCGTCACCTCCACCAGTAATGACAATTCTCGGGTCCACTGGATTCACCTTGATTGAGTATACAGGGCCCGAGTGCTTGTTGAAGACCTGTGTAGCCATTTCCACCTCAATAAGTAAATTCCTTCCGTTCTCTCATATCAAATTAAAAGCCGTACCATTTCAGCATCATCGCGCACATCTGCGTCCTCCGCAGAGATTTTTCCGTCTTCGTCAACACCCTCCATCGATTCGTCCTCATCATCTGCAGCATTGTCAAGTCACGTATCTGTTTAATCTCTACTCTACGCTTCTGCTTCATCTGCAGCTCCATTTAATGTGCGCACCTTGCGGCGCTTCGCCAATATCAAACTCCTGAGTGGTTTCGTCAGCCGTGATGACCTCAATCTCCGTCTCGTTCGCGTCGGTCATGTTAGTATCCGCCATGACTAATTAACTTGTCAAATTGATTGGGTTTGGCTTCTTTCTAGTTGCGCCACACTAGCAACACACAAACACACTCCCATTCGTTGAAATCCACCTAGTTGTTGGCCAATCCGCATCTGCCACTTTATGCCCACGAACACACTCGACACTAAGGCCGGAAAAGATGCGATTCAGCGTGACCGCCACGACGGCCGTGATCGCATGCTCCTGCATGGCGGCAGCGTATGTCGGTGTACTTTACATGCTTCCCCAAGCGATTCGACGGCTTCCGCGCGACCATCCGACGCACGTACGTGGCCGCTCGTTCAACTCTTAAAAGTGCTCATCCGGAAGCCTCTGACTCTTGTTGCTCTTGCATCGATTGGTACAGATTCTAGCGCGTTTCCTGCTCATCTGCATCTTTTGCGCCATTTGTCCGTTTGTACTTGCCGTTTTCTACGATCACGTACGTGTGAGAACGTGTTGTTATGTCAATTGGAGGAGCCTAACTGAGACTGTGTCTCTTTGTCTGCTATAGGATGAGACCAGCATGTCGTTTGCGCAATGGCTAGGTATTCGTTGGGAGGGACTTGTACAGGCCATTGTAATCCCGCTTTGTGAGAACGTGTTGTTATGTCAATTGGAGGAGCCTAACTGAGACTGTGTCTCTTTGTCTGCTACAGGATGAGACCAGCATGTCGTTCGCGCAATGGCTAGGTATTCGTTGGGAGGGACTTGTACAGGCCATTGTAATCCCGCTCTTGATGACATCCGTGCTCTTCTCTGGTTCGCTGCTGGCCAATGCACTGCGGCTGCTAAACGTGTCAAAGCAATTCCACTCCAATGGAATGTGGTTTGCCATCAAGAACTCGGCACTCTACTATTCCATCACACGTGACCGTCTTCCGTCTTTGCGCACTTATGTGCTGGTATGATTGATTTATGTAATTGCGTTGGTAAGGAAAAGTATTGCAGAAGATGACGAGTTTGATGGTTGTTGTATTCCATCACACGTGACCGTCTTCCGTCTTTGCGCACTTATGTGCTGGTATGATTGATTTATGCAATTGCGTTGGTAAGGAAAAGTATTGCAGAAGATGACGAGTTTGATGGTTGTTTGCGCTAGGGTCCATTGACAGAGGAGTTTGTGTTCCGGAGTTGTATGGTTCCGCTTCTAGTATGTGCGCAATTTACTGTCAAGCAGATTGTACTGGGGAGTCCGTTGATGTTTGGAGCCGGTATGTCACGTGATCTTAGCAGAAAGGTTCGGTTGAGGGTCTCATCATTCTGCTGTTTGTGTTGCGTTCAGCCCATTTGCACCATTTTATGGAGTACGTGCGACACGGTCGGTCTCCAAAAGACGCTGCATTGACTGTTGGTAAGTGCTCCAAGACAGCTGAAGTATGTTTTGTCGTTATCTACATCTGACAGGTTGTTTGCTTTTGCGCAGGTTTCCAGCTGATTTACACGTCACTTTTCGGTGCATACGCTACATTCATCTTCTTGAGAACAGGTTAGATATATTTTTATAACATTTCTCAGGCATGAATTACTTAACAATTAATTTCTTTTGGCAGGACACTTCGCCTCAATTTTCCTCGTGCACGTGTTTTGCAACGTAATGGGGTTCCCAGACCTTTCTTTCTTCAACCCGGAAAGCTCCTTGCACCCTTTCCGATTAGGTAAGTTAATCTCTTTGCTAAGCCGTGGGTTACAACGGCACTGACTGGTATTATTTGTTCTGTTTGGTAGTGCTGCTTGGAGCATATTTCTTTGGCATTTACGGCTTTTCACTCCTTCTGATGCCGATGACAGAGCCAGCCATTTATTCGTCAGAAATCTGGAACGTCACAGCCTCCACAACAGAGCACGAGCTTGTGTTCGAATATACGGAAACTTTGTGAAACCCCACACAACTCTGCTGAGATGTTTGTTACCTCCATGCATTGTGTCCGTAGCGGACCACACACACTATAGAGCTTTTCATAAATCGAGAGCAAGACTTCAACAAGTATCGTGCATTTTTGCTGTTCACATGATATTGCACGCATTTACTTGTGGTTCTACCTTGCACCTCTGAGTTTTGAGTCCCGTCAACGATGCTGGAAATCCTCAGACACTCGAAGAGTATGCACCGCGGATATATCTTGGGGTGAATAATATCGTCATTTTATCGTAGGAGCCTGACGTCTTGGTCGACTAAAACCTGTGCACCTCCTCAACCCTGTTTCGATCTGACGTAGCACCAGCATCTCCATTGGAGATAACATGATTATTGGAACGAAACTCCGTGCTGTCTTCTGTAACTTCACTGGTTTTAGCGATACGATCCTCCAGGTCTCGGGCGTGAGTCTGCACGGCAAATGCAATCAATAACCGTTGGCATCAGATATGTAAACTGTCTTGGCTGCTGTTTTCTTACCTTGTTTTGCGAGAGCTCTCTCTGAAGCTTGATTACCTCAGCTCTCAGGGCCATGTGGTCGGAAGTCAACTGATCAACTAGTTTATCCTTGTTGCGCAGTCGCTGCCTCAGATTCTAGAGATAACACACAGGTTAGATCAACACAGGGATCCAAAATACCGTAAAATAAATACACACCTTGTTAGCCAGTCGAAGTTCCGCTGCAAGTCGGCCCTCGCCCACGGAGAATCCGCCACGCCCTCCAAGACCCAGCATATCTTGCTGACTGATGAGCCATGACCGCTGTAGTGTCGAGTGTGCCTCTAATGCGCTTCGAAGGAGTGTAGACTGCTGGTTAAACATGTGCTGCATTTCGCTTGTCGATGGCGAAAGGAAAAACTCCCGAGCATCCATGTTGTCTAGCTCTTTCGTTTGCTCACCGCCAAACCGTCGTTTCTGGTTGCCCGAACTTGGTTTAGACAGGTCTCCGAGAGCCATCATCACATCTGTTCCTTCCGATAAACTAAGACCTGAAGCTGTCTGCGCTGCGGCCGGAGAAGAAATGGGGCCAGGCAACTCATTAACAGAGCCTGATGACGGGCTCCTGCCACGCTGCGACCCCATCAACCTCTGAGAAACATCTTCGCTTCCACTTACGTCATCACTCATGTACACTCCAAACCCACTTCGTCCGTCAAACTCGTCACCGCTTGCATACAAGGGTGCTGCAGAAACAAGCGTTGTCCACTCATCTAGCGACCTCGCGTCCACTTGCGCATAGTACTTGTCTTCGAATGGACCGCACTCCTGACGCCATCGCAAAGGCCAAGAGTTTTGGTTTTCTCCAGCATCGCCCTCGTCACGTCCGTTCTGTTGATCACTTTGTAGGCGACGGACTTTGCTATCCAGAAAGTCAAGCTTCTGTTGGTGGATAGCAAACTGCTCGTTGCGAATAACTCTCAACGTTTTTGCTGCTTCCATCAATGGATAAGAACGGTGTGCGATCCGATCAAGCGCATTGGCTATCACCTCATCGATATCTCTCGAAAATGCGACCGATTCTGCATACTCGAGTCGACGGATCCGTGCTAGCACTTTGAATAAATCCAACTCCACTCGAGTATCTGCAGGCTGTCCATCCATTGGTTCAACTCCGCACAGTAATGGACCGCAGAATGGCATTCCCTGTCGATTCGTTGCCATTGTCGACCAAATTTTCTCCAACCTTTTGGCAAGCTGTATTTTACATGGAGCGCTGAGGAAACAGTGCGGACACATAAATGTCCGCGATTTTTTTGAGAGAATTTGTCCTTGGGCCAGCTAACCACGGAATGTAAAACTTAGTATCAGTAGCAAAATACAACAGTCAGTCTGAAAAGATTTGAGATTTACCTGTGGTAGGACTTCGTCTGATACAGCGAGAGGGCACTGGTTACATTTCCATAGTAGATTCTTGACGTTATTCTTGTGAGGAGATGCGTGCTTCAACTTGCTCGGCGATTTCTCTTCATCCTCGCACTCTTCCTTGACCCCCGTCACAGCACAAGTATGACGAGGGCAGCACCAAGTTGCATTCTCGTCCTTTGGGAACGGATATGCACCCAAACAGAATTGGTGATAAACCTTAGTGCACCCTTGGAACTCGCACACGATCAACTCTCCTCCGAAACCGCACACTAGACACTTCTCTTCGGATCGCTGCTCATCGTCAGCTGTGCCGCTTTCCGGATCAGACAAGAGTTGAGCCCTGCTACATGGAATCGCTATCTGAGAGGGTTTCTTTTTTTTTCCATCCAACCTTTTCGGTGCTGCTGAGTTTCTTGGAGAAGGTGATACTTCTCGCGATGACGAACGATGCGCACGAGGCTTTTTGACTAATCCACTCGATCTATCCGGAGAGGCAGAAGCCAAGCGCCGCTTTGTCGTACCATCTTTCGATTTGTGCTTCTTTATCTTCTTCGAGGACGGAGTTTTCAAAGCACCATCACCAATACCATTCACGCCTGTGCTGCTGGACTCCTGTTTGTCCATCGCTTCTGCCTTTGCACGTTTAAGCATCTCCTTCTCACGTAATCTCTCACGCTCTTTTCCGCTTTCCTTCTCGCAATCTGGGCAAAACCAATCTCCAGGTGGAACTGCCACTAATGGGGGGCTCAAACAGTTCATGTGGTACTCCCGCTTACATTTCTTGCCATCACACAAAATGAGGAGCGAATAGTGGTCATCCACTCGGTTGCAGCGTTCGCAGGGTAGGTCCACCGCTTCATCCTTCCGCTCCATGCTTTAATCAAAGAAAAAGGGTCGGTGAATAAATCGAGGCTGGGATCATAACAGCGAGTAGGAGCAATTCCACGTACATGCGGTCGAAGAAGCGCCTGCCTGTCTCCTCAGTCACATCCATCATAAGCTTCGCTTCGTCCAGCGCTTCATGGATAAGATGCTGGTTGTACTTACTTGACGCTGTTAGCGTCGTCAAGTCTTCAGGGAATGGCTGGATCGAGGACTTGGCCACCCATCCACTGCACAAATCACCCATTCAAGTAGTGTTAGACTTCACCATTTATACAAAAAAACATCAGTCTCGTACTAGTTCCTGCTGCCGAAAAAATAGACACAAGCTTGGCCCTTCTTGGCCCGATACCGCGCCATCTTCGCAAATTCCCCCGGTTCACTAAACTGCACGTCATCACATGCAAATACTTTTCATGAGGCTGGTGTTCAATAGTCCCCACATCCCTTAAATATCTAGAGATAGATTACCCTTGCAGGCCAGGGTTGGTAGCGTCCTACACGAGCAAGAATGAGTCCTCCCCTCTGGTTAAGGACATCTCGGAGCGACGCGTCACTAGTAGCCAGCAGTTCTGCGAGTAGGACACGTGAACAAGAACCATTGGTCAGCCCTGGATCTCTTCTTTCCTATCAGCAAGAGTCTCTTCTTCGGCGTCTTCTCTCACCATAGTATTCCTCCTTGCGCAGCTCCAGCTCCGTTGAGCTGATGCGCTCCTTGGTCATCGCTGTCAGCTTATCTGTATGAGCAGTGAATGATTAGGAGAATAGATGTCAGTTGTCACTGGCTACAATTCTTCATATTCTTAATAACTGAAAATCTGGACCACGCACTAACGCACCAGAAGCACGCGGCCGGATCTCCAGATCTGTCGCTCGACGCTTGGAAGAGTGGCGCTCTGACTGCGAAACTCCTTTCCCTCATAACCGCATATCGTATTTGGGAGGTTTAGTAAAATACCGAAGTGGCATCACGCGAGAACAGTCAAAGCGAAAGCTATTAAGGCTATTCTAAGGTTGCCGTACGTAAAGAGTCGCATTAAAGCTTTACGTGGTCGACGCCCCGTATTGCTGAACTTACCGTTGATGATCGCTTCCAGCTTTCATATATTTAATGGTCATTAGACGTACAGCTAGTGGAGGAATGTAAGATGAATGGTGTTAAATTTCCGGATCTAGGTAAGATAAGTGCTCTTGTGTAGGAGATTGCTTTATGGGCTGCTGCGAAACCATTGCGTCGGCTGTCGATTGCACACCGGATTGTTGCAACCTGCAGGCGCATTGCAGTAATGCTCCCTGCACGCGGACTGCGCTTAAGCTTTTCGACACTGGCCGAGTGGGCCTAGAGGTGTACACCATAACGGATTTAGATGTTGGATAGATCGCAGGTGAACATGCTGGAGACATGAGCGAGTTCTCTGTCATCGTGGAAGGACAACCGCAACAAGCAGTTAAACATAATAGCGGCTACACTTTACTCTACAATACCAAGTCGGTGGCAAAAAACTACGTGTACGTCGATGCGCTTGCGTGCGGTGTATAACGGGCCGGGTGTGTCCGTTATGTAGCGTACACTACAGATGCAAGGAAGCGTAGATAGACTAAATCAAGTAGGGACTTCGAAGCAAATTAAACTCTGATTTATGCTAGTGGTCTGGGGACCACTCAAATACAAACTCTCGTCTGACTGATTGAAATTTCTATCCGATTTCAGCCAATGACAGGACTACACTAAGCACACGCTAGCCGTGTGCGTTTGTACCTAATTACGTATCTACTTGTTGTGACTCTAGTTTTAACTGATATGTAACTGTAACCAGCCCGTTACATCACCCCTCTCATAGTTGCACTCACTAACGTTGCAGTGAGAAAAACGGCAACGTCTCACGTTGTGACGGGGTCACACGCACGTTAGCTTAGAGGAAGCGTAGCTTTAAACCTTGACAGACGCCCTGCGTCTCGGTCCAAAGATAGCCGAAGAAAGCCTTGCTTTCTTATAATTAATTAGGAAGCCCTCCTAATTAACTTGCTCACTTGTAGGTTAGATTTAAACTAGTTAATGAAGATGTAGTACCGTAATCTGTTTTAGATAACGCACACTTTTATAATCACCAATTGACAATGAGTGGAGTGGAGGTCTTGTGCTTGTAATAAGTACGAACCGTACCTAAGAGGGTAGGAGGTATCTCAGTAATTACAGGCGATAGCCATAAGGTGAGGTTTGAACCCATCAGGGATA
>JAIKVB010000208.1:0-36311 GCA_024679045.1 Phytophthora brassicae | reverse complement strand
GAGGCGATGGCTATGGCGGAGGCAGGGGGGGTTGGAGGCGGTGGCGGAGGCGGAGCAGATTCGTCTAAGATGAGAGAGGTCTGCGAAACTGGCTGCTGAGGGAAGATGTGGACTTTCCTGGGCGTTATTTCTGGGTTTTGGCAGGAGTGACTACAGACTTCGGAATGTAGTCATGTCTTGCCAAACACGTTGTACCGGTACTTGGTAATCCTATCAATGATAACCCATAAACCAGGTTAGCGTACGCTGCACCGACAGCATAATTAAAAGAAAACTACTTCATGAAGTACATGTAGTAGGATATTGTGTTATAAAATGCTCCTGCTCTTTGAGTTTAGTGTGCTGGTGCATCGAACGCTGTCAGCACCAACTGCCGTAGCCTCCGCTGACTTCGCTCTGATGCAGTCGCGCAGGTCTTGTCTATGGGACGGATACCATGCCACGTACACGTACAGTCGTGAATTCCAGTCGCTGCTCTTAGCATGGTGAACCCCGAAACACTTGTGATGGTACGGTTAATGATTAGTACTTTAAAAGTATTCACCCATGTGGTTAAGGTCTCCGTCTTGAAATGGAAGAGGCTCTTAAAAAGAGCAGGACGAATGGGAATGGCCGTTTGTATTCGTAAAAATAACTCACGTTTCTTGCTTTTGAAGAACTTTTATTTTACCTCGAGGAAAGCCATATCAAGCTAGGGCTAAACCTCCGATATCCTCCGAGCCACATCCCATTCACAATCCATATGTGGTTTTCATACGCGACATTGCCAAGTTGAAAGCGTATGCCACCCCGTCACAATCAGAAATAATATGTTGGCTTCGTTGCTGCTACGTTTAAATCCAAAAGCTCCCAGTGGTTCTCCTCTTTTATATGAACCTGGCGACAAGGGTGGCTTCATTTCCAGTCGCAGCTCTTGATTTGTCTTCTCTTCCCAACATCAATTCAATAGGTTTTCACCTCCAGAAAAAGAAGAAACAAACCGCAAGCTTTTATCCATGGGGCTCTATCACGTTGGAACGGTACGGACTAATAGGCTGGGATGGTGCAAACCGATCCAGTACACACAGAAGAAGCGCTCGAAACATATTTCGAGAAGGACATACCGCATTTCTCGCTGTGACTATCCTGAACTCGTTGCACTGTCTTGGATGGATTCTCGACCAGTAAACATGCTCGCAACTGGATGCAGTACTCAAACAACCTCCGTGCTCCGCACCGAGAAGAATGGCAGCAGATCAGTCGTTCCTTGCCCCAACCTCGTAAAAGACTACCTCTCAGGAATGGATGGGGCGGACGTGCATGATCAGAGCCTACTTCACCGTTATGCACTCCAGAAGACGGTCGCACTGAGAAAGTATTACAAGCAATTGTTCCTGGGGTTAGTTAACATGGCCATTACTAACGGCTTTATCATCCACAAGATGATGCAGAAGAAGAAGGGCGAAAAGATCCCCACTCACGCGAAGTACATGCATTGCCTCCATAACGAACTTCTTGGACTACAACCTTCCCATTTCGAGGAGAACATGCTCTAGCTACAGAGCCGATTGCAACTATTCCACACAGAGTCGAACAAGTTACAGAGCGCTATTCGGAACAACAGAAATTGCGTCAATTTTTGTGCAAGGTATGCTCTGTGCTGAGCACCGGCAAACATGCAGAAACCATGTATGTGTGCCCCACATGCAGCAGCGAATGGGGTAGCAGGGTAGCATTGTGCAACAAAGTGCGACGAATTCCAGAAGGCAACACTCTAACCTGTGCTCAAATCTGGCATGATCGTTGGAGGAATGGAACTCAACTCCCCGCTGGTGCGAAACGAATTCGTTTCAGAACCGGCAAACGAAAAAAAGATCAGCTGGATTCCAACAGCGGTCCATAGTAGTTTTTACTGAGTCGCTGAGCACGTACGGCCGGTGAGTTGCACTCGAGCAACAGACGCTTGCTGAAATCTACTGAGGTGGTACTGGCGTCGTGCACGGCCAAGTCATAGGTCATGATGGGTCTTTAATTGTGACACTGTTGGGTGCCCCATAAGTGAAAACAAAACCTGAACAATTTTAGCACAATCGTAAATTAACTGCATTTGATGCTTACACTTTGTAGCCTTGCACTCCGCAGAAGTTTTAGAGGTCCCCACACCAAGCAAAATCACGGCGCTAGTGCAAAGCGTTGGATTCTTATATCCTGAATTTGCGCGTGAACCTCATTATAAAGCTCTGTCAAACGCATAACCACTTGTCTCTTCCAAGAGTTCCGCTAGGATACCCGCAACCTCTTCGAGGGGAAGGGCGTATTGTCGACCCACTTGGAACGGCAGCAACGGAAGACAATGTCTGGGGTCATCTCGTTCTATTCTAACATTCAATCAGATACAAAATGACTTACTTGATTAACTAAGCATATATAGAATAAACGTACCGGGTGATCGCGCAGATACGCACCCACACGAGCACGAAGACGCGCATTTGCTTTGCGCTGAAGTTCTGGCGGAGGTCGATAGGGTTACCGGTCGATAGGGTTACCGGTCGATAGGGTTACCGGTAGATAGGGTTACCGGTCTCAGTGAACTCAAAAAGGATACCAACGGCACCGGCCGCCTCTTTTGTTACGTACTTCTCGTGGCCGGCGATGAATCGAATCTCGTGTGGCCCCACCTCGGGCATCGGATTAATCGTCAAAGCAAATCCGTGAATCTTGTTCTGCTCGGCGGGGGCCGTCGTAACCCGGTTCTCCTGTCGGTTGATCTGCCCAGTGAGCTCCCGGTGAAGCCGTAGGAGCTCGGTCATGCGTGTCTCGAGGTTGTTTAGAAGAAACAGCTTCTCCGTGTGATGCACCGTGATGAGGTCAGCGATTTCCCGATCTCTACGTTCATTGCTTTCGGTAAGTCGCTTGATGTTGAGGTTGGCCGCGCGCACTTCGCGTCGGAGGGACACGTTCTCGGCTCCGAGAGCGCGCAGGACATTAGGTTGGGTGGTTGGACGCGCGATTCTAGAATAGGCGGCGATTCTTATAGTGAGCGAAGGGGGGTGATTCGGTTGGCTATGAGCTGGCTCTAAGCTAGTAAACGGATTGTAAAGGATATCGTTTATCTGAGGGTCAAATGTTTGGAGTTATCCAATCAACAACTTGCAAGATATCGTTTTATGCAAAGGACGCGTTCAATTTATGTGAGCTTTCGCGCGCTTTATCAAACTATTCTCAGCTTGAAAATGAATCAATACAATTTTTAGGTGTATCTCTATTCTGTATCATACATAATAATTCTGGGGATTGAAAGGGTTAATAAAGTATTTCTACTGAGGTGTAGGTTTTGATTTATGACCCATTTAAGCCAGGCATATATGTCTCTAGACCGCTCATTTGGCATGGATCCTGAGGTGCAGGGTCTCGTGTATACCCTCCACCATTCTGAGTGTACGGCTTCTTGGTGGTCGGGCAATGGGTACACTTGTGCTGCCCTGCACCGATGTTCTTAAAAAAGACCTCCGCAATTCGCTCATTGCTCACACCATTGTACTTTCCGTAATGAACTCACGAAGTGCCCTCCCGCTTTATCTTGTGAGCATCCTGAACCACCCATGTATTTTTGGTATTTCTGCAATAAAAAAAATATAAGTTCTGGTACTGGTATTTATTTGGAACTGGTAGTGCACATCGTCGATCCCTGCCTATTTTGCATGTCATAATGGTGCTTTATACGATGCAGCAAGATATAACCTCTCGATACATCCTATATCGCTAAATCGGGTCTGAACGTGTGTGATATAGATTTTGTAGGTACCTGTCGAGGACGTGTATTTTTTTCTTCCTAAAAGGGACCTAAAAATGACCTAAAATACCTAAAATATTGTCGTTTTTTACCTAAAACGGAGCTAAATTTTGTCATAAAAGTACCTAAAACAGACCTAAAACCCCAAACAAAAATTTAAATCAGGGTCAAAATATCGAAACTGAATTGATGCATATTAGTCACGTACTCACCCCCAGACCCCCGCAATAGAAAAATTAACTCCGAGTGAGCGCAACGCGTCCGTTCGCTGGGGAGCTCGTCGCTGAGCCCGCCTCCGCAAATAACACGCGGCCCTGCTTCGCGGGCTCCCCGCGCGGGTTTGCTGTGGCTACGCTTCTCGCACCCGCTCACTCCCGCTTAGGTGACATTGTTTTTTTTAAACCTAAAACGGACCTAAACTAATGTTATATCTGAGGTTTTTAGGTCTTTTAGGTCACTTTTAGGTCCCTTTTAGGTACACGCGGCCCTGCTTCGCGGGCTCCCCGCGCGGGTTTGCTGTGGCTACGCTTCTCGCACCCGCTCACTCCCGCTTAGGTGACATTGTTTTTTTTAACCTAAAACGGACCTAAACTAATGTTATATCTGAGTTTTTTAGGTCTTTTAGGTCACTTTTAGGTCCCTTTTAGGTAAAAAAAAATCGCCCCCTGTGGACCGAGTCGTCAACATTTTTAACCCCTTAAGTTGCAAACTCGGCGTTGTAGCGTAGTTCTCGAAAAGCATAGCTCCCAACGTGTATTCATTGTTGGAAATGATTTACTAGGTTCTCTAGGCATTGACGTGAATAGGCAGCTGGAACAGCTTGCCTCTCACAGTGAGTGGCGACCCGTTCGAGTTGGATTAACCCCTTAAGTTGCAAACTCGGCGTTGTAGCGTAGTTCTCGAAAAGCATAGCTCCCAACGTGTATCTGGGTCTTTTGATAGAGGAAATTCGAGTTGCGAGTTTCTAACCTGTTAAGCTACGCATCTCCAAATGAACATTGATGAATAACTGTATAACTTACGGGTTGCAAAGCAACTGGTTTAAAAATCTATTGTGACATCGATTGCTGTATTCGTATAGTCAATATCATCAAGGAACAGAATACAGTAACGAGACGTTCCTACAAAATGTGGATAAACTCATCACAATGTCACAACCATTGGCAACAGAAGGGTTAAAGGTACCGCTTAGGAGGGCCATTTCCTTCGTGGTGCCAGCTCATCACGTGGTGGTGGTATTTTCATCATTTCCGATTTGGAGGCCCGCACAGCACGAACGAAGTTTGATATTAGTTATTAATACTTATTGTGCTCTTGAATGGGTAAAATGACATGGCAGAAGGTGACGATGCTCTTTGAAGTGATATTGTGTCTATTCGTCGTAATTATGCCTGGAACGTTTTCGGACGACTCAGTGCAGTTAAGTGAGAGTTTTGGTGGTCCTCATGGCACAGAATTTTCAGATCAAGCTTCGGTCGTTGCTGGACAAACTGTGGGCTCCATTACAATTCGTGGAGGAAAACGTATCGATGGTGTCTCCATGGATGTTACAGGACCCACCGCTACAAAATTCAATCATGGTGGAGGTGGTGGAGATCCGCACACCCTCAACCTCGGTACTGGGGAGGTCATCACGTCGATGGAGGCTCATTGGGGAAAGAAGGATGGCCACACGCGCATTTTCTACCTGAACTTCGGTACAAGTGCCGGTAATTCTGTCTCTGCAGGATCGATGACTGATGACAAAAGTACAGTAACAGCACCTGAAGGTTTCCAACTTGGAGGATTCTTCGGTCGGGACGGTGGTGAAATTGACTTGCTAGGAGCGATTTGGGTCCGTATTGCAGCAGATCCACCACATCCCCCGCCCTCTGAAGCTCCTCCTCCACCTAAAGACGTGCCAGCCTTCGAACCTGCTCCACAGGTACCAGCTCCACCACCACCAGCCCCGGAACCAGCACCGCCACCACCAGCCATTTCTGTCGAAAAATCGGTCCAACTGAGTGAAAGTTTCGGTGGCCCCCACGGCAGCGAGTTCTCGGATGAACCCGCTGTGACTTCAGGACAAGCTGTTGCTTCGATCACCATTCGAGCTGGCGAGCGTGTTGATGGTGTCTCTCTCGAGATTTCTAAGCCTATAGCGACAACATTCAGTCACGGAGGAACAGGTGGAACCGAGAACAAATTGACACTCGGGGTTGGAGAGTATATTACGTCAATGGAAGCGCATTGGGGGAAGAAAAATGGCCACACGCGCATTTTCTACTTGCGTTTTGGAACGAGTGCTGGCAATTCCGTGTCGGGTGGAGGGATGACGAAGGATAAAACCACGATCACTGCGCCAGCCGGCTTTCAACTTGGAGGCTTTTTCGGTCGTGATGGAGACGGGATAGATCTGTTAGGAGCGGTTTGGACGAGTATTGAGCTGGTCACGGCAGCGCCCACAGAAGCACCAGCTCCTAAAGAAGAACCTGGTACAGAGAAGCCAGTTGAAGGAGCAGTAGGAGGGATAATCACCAAAGCGAAGAAAGCTATTCAGTTGAGCGAATCTTTTGGCGGACCCCATGGAACCCAGTTCTCGGATCAGCCTGCAGCTACGTCAGGCCAGACAATCACCTCTCTCACTATTCGCAGTGGCAACCGAATTGATGGCCTCATTCTCGAGGTTTCTGCGCCAGTGAAACAAACATTTACCCACGGAGGAAATGGTGGAGATCCTGTTACACTTACTCTCGCTCCTAACGAGCATATCACATCGATGGATGTCCATTGGGGAAAGAAAGACGGCCAAACGCGCATCTTTTATCTTAATTTTGGCACCAGTGCTGGAAAGAAGGTCTCTGCAGGATCCCAAACAGATATGAAAGTTTCAATTACTGCACCAGCAGGTTATCAGTTAGGAGGCTTTTTCGGGCGTGATGGCGATGAAATTGATATGCTTGGTGTCGTCTGGACGAGTATTGAGCTCGTCGAAGAAGCACCAGCTTCAACTATGTCCGCAGATAAAGATATTGTCCTCAGCGAGACTTTTGGTGGACCCCACGGTATTGCGTTTTCGGATATCAAGGCGATTAAATTCGGGCAGAAGGCGAGTTCCTTAACAATCCGATCTGGTGAAAGAGTTGACGCAGTGACGCTGCAGGTTCAATCGCCTGTTGAGGTGACGATGAATCATGGTGGTGATGGTGGAACGGAACAGACACTTACTCTTGGTGATGGCGAGTACATCACCGCCATGGAAGCAAACTGGGACAAGAAGGATGGCAAGACACGCGTCTTCTACGTCAGCTTCACTACCAGTGCAGGAAACACTCTCTC
The DNA here is from genome assembly GCA_024679045.1 of Phytophthora brassicae. NCBI lineage: Eukaryota > Oomycota > Peronosporomycetes > Peronosporales > Peronosporaceae > Phytophthora > Phytophthora brassicae. The sequence goes on along the minus strand of JAIKVB010000208.1, from coordinate 29,221 downwards.
CGGTGGAACTCCAACAAATAACAAAGGTACTGCAACAGCTCCCGAAGGATTTCAGATGAGTGGATTACATGGACGAGCTGCAGATGAAGTTGACACGCTTGGAATCATTTGGACGAGAATTACTGCCACGAACATTGAGCTCACCAACCCCTCAGGTTTCGGTAAAGGCACGTTCGGCTCCAGCATCCGGAACTGGGTTGGACCGGTGATTGGCGTTGCGAGTGATACGGCCTGCTATCGTAAGACGGTCGCTTTCGATAGCAGCAACATTTGCCCAGTCGGATACGGTAAAGACGATGACAACTGTATCGTTCAGTGTCCGATGGCATACCCAGTGGCTTGTGCATTGGAATGTATCCCACAAAACGACGATTGTGCTCTAGCAATTCTATCCAAGGTTGGTTCCGTTCTTGCTGTGGCATTTAATGCAGCCACTGGTGGTGTCTTTGGTGAGATTCTCACTGCGTACAAAGCTGCAAAGTGGGCGATTACCTGCGCTGCGAATATTGTCCAAGTGATCCGAGGATTGATCTTCTATATGCGTTACCAGCAAACTACTGCTCCACAAGGAGATACCGAGGAGCTGCTCGCTGTGGCTTACCAGGCCGATGTTGTGCTTTATGATCTTCCGATCGCAGTGTGTACCTGTCTAGGCATTCCAGTGCCGAAAAATGCCAAGTATGTTTCGACCGTCCTTGTTGTCGTGGAAGGTATCGTGAAGCAGGCAATTACTAACGGTGAAGAGATCATTTCAACTGGAGAAAATGTTATGAACTTACTTACTGGTACAAACACAATGAATCAGAGTGCTGCAACTGTCGATGAGCTCCAGGATCTTGTGGACCGAAACTCGAGCTGTGGATGGCAACTCAAGAGTCTCACAGATCGTGTCACTCGTGCAGTACTCGAATACCGAGGCGATGGCAGCTCCATCGATGATGTTCGTGTGAAAGTATACAAGTCCTCAATCGTTCTGAACGATATTCCTACTGCTACCAACAATTGTATGGGAGAACTTCTATCCACGAAAACTTTAACAGCAGCTTACGAGACGCGTGATCTGCTTCGCAAGACGTTCGGAGTAATCGTCGATGATTTAATCGTTAAAGGAGAAAGTGATCTGGGGAAAGACGTTGCCGAAGACGAATACATGCTCAAGGTGGCGAATATGGGGCTGGTGGTGTTGTCAGCGATGGATCCAACAGGCATTGCGTACATGGCTTCACAGTTCGTGCAGCCCATTTGTGGCCCTACAGCTTATCTTGGTGAGATTGACGACGGAAATTTGTTTGATGCGTTGGGGCTCACGACAGTGGATGAAGCTTTTGAAGGCAGTTATGGTTCATGGACAAAAGCTGGTGATGGGGTCGTCCACTTAGTTTTTGAAAGTGTCGATAAAGAGGATGTGACGGTGGTCATTCACTCGGGTGGATATGATTATGCTGAAGTTGACGTTGGCGCTGGTGAAGTCGTGACGTGGGATGCTACGATTCCAGAATTGCAGGACAAAAACATGTACCTTGATCGTTGGCGCCCCGGTTTGTTAGGGTTACCGGGTTCTGGTGGCGGTTCGCTACTTCTTTGGATCCCGCGGTCGTCCGAGGGTGGCCATATCTCCATGCACGTGCGGATTAATGTAAGTTAGTGAGCTCCAAACTCGCTATGCAGTACTAGGTGTTTTTTAGTGTGTATCTGAAAGCAAAGTAAACGTACTTACTTGAATTCTGCACTCCGATAGTGCACAAACATCACAATTTATTCATCCTTGTGGACTAAATTGATCATGTGTACACAATGTCAAGTATTTTTTAAACATTTAGACTTCCTACTTGTTCATTATCCAACATCTCAAATTGAGTTTATCGCACGTGACATACTGAATGCTAGTGCATGTCGGACGAGTTGTCGCTTCCGAAGTTGATCACGTTCTGGCATATATCGACGAGGAAACTGAAGTACACGCAGAATTCCCTCCATATCACTCTTCAAAAGTTGCTCCTGAAGCTCATCAAGGATCACAAGCGAAACGCTGAAAATTATCCGCCACCCGTCAATGATGAAGATATCCAGCAAGCGAATCACTAACGTCGGTGCTAACGTCTCGAACGTTGAGAAAAATGTCAGGAACCATCTCGTACAGAACGTTGCAACATGAACCCCCTCAGTTTCAAAGTGTTCGTACAGCTCTGGCATGTGAGTTGAAAACAGAAGCTCGAACTTCGACAGATATGGCTGCAATACAGCCATCCCCGGCTCATAGAGATTGCGGTCATTCTCCGGCTCGGAGAAACCCACGAACAGCCAGAAAATATCTGCTTCAGCCTCAGCAACTTCGGCGAGCAAGCGCACTAGGAAGCCCATTCCTTGGCAATAGCCCACGCGTGGGTTGTAGACGACATAAGCACGGAGTACGCGGCGAATCTTTGCTTCGAGGTCAGAGTTTTCTGTGTTCGCCTCACTGTCCCTCAGACCTGAACAGGTACTGAACAAGGTGTCTACCTCTTCAGTTCTGACGATACTGTCGATCATCTCGTCTAAGACAGACTCAACTGAGTCTTCATCGCCGCTGCTGGTCTCTGTGGTTGATACTGCAGCAGATAGACAGGACATATCTTCCATTATATTGTCATGTATCCTCCGATGGCAAGTCCGTACAACATCAACGTCAATTTCTCGGAACCAAACGGCGAGTTGGGTATCGTCATCACTCGATGTCTTTCCTTCTGCATTTAACCCGCCCGCCAACTTCGCTGCCACTTTCACAAGAAGCTGATCGTACATGCCTCGGCGTCTGTCAGGGGAAAGGTAGTGGGATGCAATTCCACTTGAACGCCATGGCGTAGCTTCATAAAACACAGAGAGCCATAATGAGCTGCGGATGACTGGACATAATCCACCCGACCGGATACACTTTTTCCAGATAGGTGCGCTGTCTAGGAGGTGAGAATGCAGCCGGAAGTTGACCTAGAATGTGATGGAATACATAATGTTGAGGCTTTTAAAAGCAGTAAGAAAAAATAGTAGTTACTAACCTTAGACAGCCGCGCTAGGTCTTCGACACGTAGATATGAGAGACACTCGAAGTACAGTACATCGTGCTACAACAATACAAGAATTTGAGCAAAACAAGTTGCAAATTATGCACTTAAAGAAAATCATGGCTAAACAAACCTGTTGAAGTAGTCTTGATAAAAGATCTTCTCGCGTGGAGCTGATTGAGGCTGCCGTTAGGAGAGATTTCTCGGGTGACCTGGCTTCCCTCACATCAATCTCCCACAAACATTCTTCGATCGCGAGCCATTCTGTACGCGATTGCGGGGCGATAAGAAGTTGCTCGCCACTCTAAAATCATGGCAAGAACGTCAGCGCACATTTATTGGTTACAAAAACGGCGTCGGATTGTACCTTCGAGACGGGGTTCGTAGAAATCTCATCTGAAATACCAGTAGTATCAATTACAGGAGCTGAATTCAGACGTATCATTGTTGTCTCTCCCGTTGCATAACTAAGTTTGCCACGGATACTTTGACGGATTGACCACAACATACTTGCCGTTCTTCGCGGCGTAATTGGCTTAAAACTCGCCGTTCGTGGAGACGGGGAAGTCGAACGACGAAGTCTGCTGGACTGCTGTCCATCGACCTGGTTTTCTCGTCCGTTTTCGTTATTATCGTGGATAACTACAGGATACGAAGCCAGAGTCACCATCTTTGACGTATCGACTCCGGTTTGCGCATTTTCCATACATTCTGAAGCGCTACAGATTTGAGGAACTCTTCCAGCCTCGAAGTCCTCGATCGTGATCGGTAAGCTATTCGATTCATCGTCTTCGTCGCTTCCTGAAATTGGTTCAACGCCATCAGGTGTAGTTGACGAATTTGATTCTTCTACCTCTGTCCACCCGTCGGACGTCAAGCTTGACGCCTTGCTTAACTTGAAAGCAGAAGTTGGTATAAAAGCATTCGATGTGGTGCGCTTTACAACGGCAGGAACTTTGAGCGGATGATAGGCTTCTGCAATGATTTCACGTTCCACAGGCGACAGGCTTCCTCCGACTACTTGGTAGCTATTTCGAAAGAAAATTGCTGTTTGAAGGCGCTGTAAGGTAAAAAAAAAGGTTTACACGTCAAGTCCCGCATTTTACGAAATTCCCAGCAAGAAACGCAAGAAAAAACTGACAGTAGCGTTGAATAATGCCACGATACTAGCAGCTCCCGACTGAACTGTGTCCTCTACAATACGTCATAGTAAAATGAGAATCAGCACTTTTTCCAATACATAACTACAACCTGAAATAAAGAGCATCATACCTAACTGGGGTAGCAACGCTGCCTCCACCTCTTGGAGTGCTGCTGCCACTCTGTGCAAATCTACCTCAGTTTGCGCTCGTTTATCGTCATCTTCGAGACGCGACGACTGCATCCGCATCACAGCACGAAGCGCTTTTGATTCCTCTGCAAGTTTCTCTCTCGCAATAATTTCTTCTCGCAATTGGTTATGGCGCTGTAACCTCGCTTGAATTGGATCTAGCGCCGTAAACCGAATGGACTGTTCCATCCTCTCAGCTTCTTGTCGTTCAATATACTTTAAAGCTGCATCATACTCTCCACCCACAGTCCCTGCGTCATCACTATAGAAAAGTTATATAAAAATAAGTTATATAAGAAAACTATTTACAAGTAACATCATGTACTCCCAAACCTGCACGTATCAGTGAAAATATCTGCCACGGTAGCCATTGAAGCACAAGCAGCCTAACCACCAATTCATTAGTTTAACAAAAACATACAAATTTTGTAAAATAAATTGTCAAATCTACCTGAATATTCTGAATCATTTGCGTCATCTCCGTCTCAAGTCGCCTAAGAGCTCTGTCCTGCCGATTAAAGTGCCATATTGCAGTCTCAAAGGGTGTGGCGTTCTCCTTAAGTTCCATCTGCTGCTGCTCCGGTGGCTCCTTCGCACCTGCTCGAGGCGCATAGCGACCAATTTTCCTTCTCAGTCCCAGCAACATTTCCACGCAAACTCAAATTCTTCTGTGATTTGCAGTGATTTATTCTTTCGTCGCATCGTTTCGCTTGTGTAACGGCTGGATTCTAGGTCAATAATTGCAATTATTGCGAATTGTTCCGAGTATGGGCCTCTTCCGACGCAAGAAGCCACCGACTGAGAGGAAAGAAAAAGCGAGTGGGAAAGAAGGCGTCGGGATCCCCCCTCCACTGCTATTGATATTCAACTCCGTGCAAGAAATGGACCGGAAACCGCCAGTGACGCTCGTGCTCATTGGTGTGTAGCTTTAGTGAGAGTCATTTGATTTGGTCTAATGGTGCTTGTAGGTCTCATGTATCTGCTAAATGTTCAAGTGACTCGAACGCCGTCGATGCTTCTTCCGTTTGCCTTGTAGGTTATTTTGTTTACTTTGCTTCTCTCTGCTTCTGTAATAGTTGAAACTTACACAAGGGTTCTTCCTTTTTTTCTCGTTTAGGTGTCCCGCGAAAGTAGTGGCTAACAAAAAGATCGGAGCGATATTCGTAGCGCCTTTTATTCATTTGGAGGAGTTGTATCTGTATCAGAGCATGTAAGTGAAACACGTGAAGTAGAAAGTATGCTGCGGGACTCAAGTAATTTGATTCTAGGGTCTCGTTCCTCTGGAAAGGATACAAACTTGAAGGACGACTAGGCAGTAACGGATTATTGGTGCTGCTGGTGTTTCTGATACTTCTAACTCAAGCACTTATCGTGTTTGGGGCACATGTAGTTTCGTGGGTTCGTTATCTGTGCGAAGCGAATGCCGCAGAGCAATTGATGAGCTCTCGGACTTATGACTGTCGTTGTGTTGTCTTGATTTCAGGGGGCTACACAGGAATGCTTCACAGGTTTTTCGGGTGTGCTTACCGCGATGAAAGTACGGTAACTGATAAAACTACGATAGTGCTGTACGGAAATAACTAGAATTGCCATGACCAGGTCATTTTGAACGTCAACTCACCGGCATTTTCTGAAGTATACAACTTCAGAGTACCTACAAAGTATGCAGCATGGCTAGAGTTGCTCATCACTTACGCTCTAGTCCCGAAGCTGCCGATTATGGCTCAGGCTGCAGGACTCGTTGCAGGTACGCTACAGAATCGGAATCACTTGTAAGATGTGAGTATTGATGCCCCGTTGTTTTCTCATGTTTGAAACGCGGATCGCAGGGTACATCTATGTCGTGACTCCTAACGCCCAAGGAATAATCAACTGGCCCGCAAGACAGATCCATCAAGCGCTGGTTCGAGTTGGGGTCGTAAAACAGAAGCGCTTGCAATGGTGGCAGCGAAGGCCACGATTTTAAGCTCACTTCGGCAAAGAAACGTGCACCAAGAAACAAGAAGCTGCCCCGTGGTCACGATCTATTTGCCGCTACCAACTTGCTTAGCTTAAATTCTTGAGCTATGTTGTATTAGCCTGGCTACGTAGTACAGTACAATGTCGGCATCCCAATAATTGCATTATGTTGCAGGAAAGGATGCAGGCAGCAAAACTTAAGTAATATTTTAAGAAAGGATATCGATAAATTTTGTTAAAATATTGTGGATTGGGGTCCTGGAATTAATAATAGGAGCTTTTCCCAAAATGAGAAGCGATTTGCCTCGATCGTCCCAAAAAAGTCGCTGTCCCAAAAGGAGCAGTTGGGGTTCACCACCTACCGTGTTTTGAAAACTTTTTCCAAGAGGCATTTTTTTTTGTTCTTGTATGCTGGAACGCTCAGCTTTGAGCAGATCGACCGCAACTCTGCGTGCTTGATAGAGCTTATCGGCCGTCCTGCAATTATGGACGCGAAATGGCGTTGTACAGTACGGCCGTTCACCATCACATCTTTGATAGCGAGGACGACGTCGCCCAGAGTGATGGACACATACCAAGGTTCCGTTTCTGCTTCGCTACGATCGGTCTGTTCCATACCGAAATAGTCTGCTCTCCTCTTGAACGGGACTCTAGCTGAGCTTATCTATAATGAATAAAGAAGTTGCATCGCGCAAGTGACGTTCCAAGCTCTACGTATTTATAACGCAGACTGGATCGAAATCGTAAATAGAAATACCGCGCTACCACTCAACGTAGCGTGGCGGAGATTAGTAGAGCCGCTCAACCCGCCCGTACAAAAAAGCGCTTTCAAGAGTAGCGTGCCACTACCGCGCTATCACTCTACCTCATGTTAAGAACGGCCCTAAGGATACACACGTAGCGTACTTAAGTGAGACGCCTGATTTCATTGGCCGTCCGCTTTTCCTTCTTCTTTTTTTTGATCGGCCTCGGTGCCAGCGCGCGGGGTGGCAGCGCTGCGCTTTACCGTCTTCGACTTCGCTATCGGCGGCTTCTCTTCCTGGTCCTCCTTCCAGAAGACTAGCCAGCTTGGCTGCCCTCACAAGCTGTAACCTCGGCCACTTCCTCGCTCGCCGGGTGCTCTCCATCCGACGACAAGTCTCCCGGAGGGCCGTCAGTCGGGCGATGGTCCTCACTAGCTCCTCGAGCACCTGCAACCGCGCCGCAATCGTCCGCAGCTGCGCCACAATGTAGGCGTTACTGTTGCCCTCGGTGGTCAGCAAAGATGGGTCGTCGACGGCGCGCTCGTACAAGTCTCTGTGCTGAATACGGTACTCACCGCCTCCGCGTTTGGCCGCAAAGTGACTGGCGAACCTGCCTGTAGTCATAGTGCGGTTGCAGCTTGGAAACGTGCGAAAGCCCCACCACTTCAGCCGTCTGTGAATGCCCGAATAAGATTCGGCTTCGCAGCCGCTCGGAGTACATCAACAGCGACTCTCCAATACACTGTTCTCGATGTCGGGAGACGGGGCACAACCAACGAACTTGCGTGCGTCAGGAGAAGGAAGCCAAGAAGCGAGCTGCTAAACGCGCCCTACGGAATCAAGAGCAAGAGGCCTTGATGGGAGCTGTAGTATAGAGGTTCGAAGGGGATACGTCGACATCAACATGCACCACGGTGACACCAAACGGAATTTACATAGCATACGCTAGGAACACAACGTATCGTTGATGCATATACGCTATGTTAAGGACTGGATACGTCGAGGATACAGGGTACGTTAAGGATACCCATACTCAGAACGCCACATACCATTTTATCAGATCAGAGGGCAGCAAACAGCACTAAAGTATTTTGAGTACACTTAGACTACTTGCAACGTAGTAATAGTGTAACAAACGTAGGAGTCTCGGATATCATGTTTTCAAAACACGGTGGGTTTCTTAAAATCGGCGCGTTTCCACTTGAGGAACGCCGGGATCTTATCACTTCTGTTTGTTGTACCGGTCGTTTTACCCGGACTACAGGCGTTACATGCTCTCATGTCTTACTCAAGCGTCAGCGTGAGAATAAACCCACAATTGAGCAGACCAGACCTAAAAATGTGTTATCGGCGATAAAGTATTAAGGTGATACATGTATGTGTACAGGTACCTAACGTTAGCTAGAATTTGTATTGGACTTGTAAGGATGAAATCGTAGGGGAGGAAGCCTAAATAGCCGTCGAGGCTGAGCAGACAACGTGTATGTCAACTGGAAGAGATGCAGGTCACCTGCTCCAATTCTTTTGTTGAATTCTGATATCTCGAATCTGAAATAATAGGCTGAGGCGGGATTGGAGCTATATCACGATCTACCCACAGTGTGCGTGAAAATTGGAGTACATAAGGGCTTATTCTCACGCTGACGCTTGAGTAAGACATGAGAGCATGGAACGCTTGTAGTTCGGGTAAAGCGACCGGTACAATACGTGCATTGTTGCTATTAATAACAATACACATTTTTAGGTCTGGTCTGCTCAATTGTCCTTTTTCTGGACAAGGGGTGGTGGCGCCTAAGAAGAGGGGTGGTGGCGAATAACGAATCCCGAACGCCGGGGACCCCAAACCGAATTATTATTAATTCCAGGACCCCAAAAGCGGATTTCCCCTAAAATATTTGATGGGGCTTTACTAAAAAATTGCAATGGGGTTGAGCAATTTCACAATTAAATTATGTATATGAGACAGTTGGCGGTGGCCCGGGCTACCAAAATAGCCCGGCATTTAAAAACGGAAGCCACGACGCAATGGTGTGCCTTATTACGAGATGTGTTCGGGATCCCCATTACTTGCAAACGGAAATTGGTAGCTGCTGACCTTCGAGAATGGTTATCTGGGAACTACCTTGCCACTCGCCATCTCTTTAGCTTCCTTCCTTACCCGGAGTTGGCAGCAAAAAGATGGCCCGCGGAAGGGCTGGTACACTTGGTCAAAGCCGAGATTTTTTGTGAACAACTTGCGGCCATTCTAAGGATAACAATAGATACTCAGCTGGCTCAACAGATCCGAGACTACTGCTCGAAGTGACACGCAGCTTGCATGGCACCGGGGCTACCAACGAACATGGCTCAAGCGTTGGCTAACTCCTCAGACAGGTGGAACCGTCTCCTACAGTGGCTACCAGACTCGTTTGGGCGTGCTCGGTCGGACACTATTCCAGGGGACTACTGGTCATTACTCCACATCATCCCTACATAGTAGACGGGTGGCCAAAGACACTATGCGACGAGATGGGAGCGGCGCTTGAGCAGTATGGTATCGAGAATTTGCCATGGTGCGGCAGATCTACCACGCGGTTGTGACTATGAAGAACTGAAGCGGAGCGACTGCACTTGCACATGACTGCGCCGACGGCATAAGCATGGAGCAGGCGAGTGATCGATCCCACGCCGACCCCAGTTGGTTCTAAGGGTCGACGGGGGCCGCGGTAGTACGGGTAAACTCGCCATCTACCCACACATCCTTGTCGCATCGATAAAGGAGGAAACACAAGGCGTAATTGTTTCCAGAACTGACCGGTGTGCGTCAGAAGGGAGGCAATCGGGTATGATCGAATTCTACCCGACATTAGGGGAAGCTGAACAGCACCGACACAAGACTCTGCAATTTAAAAGAGCTAGGCAGGAGGTGGCTTCATGCAAGAGAAGAGAGGAATTGGATGCCTTTCGGACTACCACACTCGGCGGCCCACGTTACATCCCCAAGAGAGGACTTCGGGAATGGTCACTCAAAACGTCAATGGTTTTGGTGCGAAAGATATAGAACTGGGGGTATGGCTATCGTCCTTCTGCCAGACGGATTTGCATGGGCGCCGCCAAGACGTCGTATTGATACAAGAGACCCGCGTCGCCCCAGAGATGGTGGCAATTATCACTGGACGACACGCTGCGAGATGGGGATTTCGAGGCGGAGAGGGACGTATTCTCTCACACTGGGCGCCTACGACCGATGGAAAAGGCGGAGTAGGTATCCTGGTGGACCCGTATGAGTCCTTCTCGAAAGTGCGCCCGTATACAGAGGAAGCGTGGTCTCCGCATTTTATGGTGGTAGCTGGAGATATGGAGGGAGAACGGATCATCGTGGTGAATGTGTACGCGCCGCATAAACCGACCCATCGTGAATGTTTTTATCAGCAATTATTCTCCATCCAGTTTCCAGCGGGGGCCCGTGTTATTATTGGCGGCGACTTCAACTGCACCATGGATGAGGTGGCTGACTGGAGTTATCATCGACCCGGATCTCAACATGTATCGGCCGCCCTAAGAGATCTTATTGGCCAGTGAGGGTAGCTAGACCCGATTGAATTGGCCAGGCCCAAGAGCTGGTCGGACCAAAGTTTGAGTCAGCATCACCAAGAGACGCATACATACTTCTATACCATCAAGGGGCGTGCACAGGCATCGTCTCGGTTGGATCGGTGGTACATGACTCCTTCGGTAGCAGACTGGGTGGCATCTGTCGACATGTTTGAGGCGGGGGTACAGGCGGATCATCGAGGGGTTAAACTTCATTTGGTCTCGCCGTCTTACCCAATTCGGGTTAAGAAGTCGGCCAAGGTTTTCCCGGTGCCGCCATACGTGGAGCAAGCGGTCAGGGCGGCAACTTTGACTATCGTAGCAGCACTGACGGCGAGGCCGGAGACGGATACTAAGACAGCAGCGGAATGAGCACAGGTGTGGAAACTGGATATGGTGAAAATGACTCTGCGAATAAAAAAGAACGGAAGCAGACCGTGGGAGGGGGTCTCCGGCAAAAATTGCGCCGCCTACTCAAACAAAAGCAACGCTATCTGGAGGGAGATCGAGTCTGGCGAAGAACGGTGGCCACAATCACTGATCTTTTAGATGCGCTGACGTTGGAAGACATGGCGGGACCGACCCGGTCGGCGAGACTACGGCGCGCAATTTCGGAATGCAAGCGCGACATTGCCACGGCCAGTCAGAACCGCAATTTTCAAGATGGCACGTATACCAGTGGAAATACCACTAAGCAGCTTTTTAAATAGTGTTTTGAACAAGCATGCGGACAATACCATCCGTCGCCTTGTCCCGGCGGAGGGTATGCCAGCCAGAAATAGGCACGACAAAGCCACCATACTAGCCGATGCATGGACACCAAATTTTCAACAGGCTGCTGCACCCGATGGTAAGATCAAAGCTGTCGTGGACTAGATGGGCCCGCAGGCAGCATCCACTAGGGAACAACAGGACGTTGCAGCCACGATCTCGGAGAGTGAAACCTGTTCAGCGATCACTGCGTGTAAACTCGGCAAGGCCACGGGTCCGGATCGCTTGAGCAACGACTGGTATCGGGCGTATGATTCTGAACTTGTCCCTATCCTCACGACCTTGATGAATAGATGGTTTGATGAGGGCCAGTTCCCACGCTCATTTGTGGACGCGGACATTTTCTGCCTTAAAAAGGGGGCAATCAACGCAACCCTCTTAAGTATATTGTCGCTCGCGCTGTTGAACTCTGATTACAAGTTTTTACTAGACTATTGGCGACTCGACTCAGTCCGACCTTTGGGGACCGAATACACCACAATCAAAACGGCTTTGTCCCTGGGCGGACCATACACGAGACGATCCATCTTTTTGAAGCGGCCCAGAAGACAGTGACAGAGGACCCAGCCCAAGCGCAAGCACTAGTATCACTACTGCATTTCAAAAAGGCTTATGATTCTTTAGATCGTCAATTCATGCTTCAAGCTCTCCAGCGTCATGGCTACCCCGAGAAATTCGTGCGATCCATTGCGGCGCTGCATGAGGGCACGACCGTACAGTTTGCTGGCCAATGGTTACAAATCTAAGTCGCTGTTCGCCACTATGATCTTCATTTTGGTGCTGGAACCGCTTTATCGAAAAGTAGAACAGGACCCGGTCTGACCGGGGTAGTGCTAAGTTCGGAGGCAGGGCAAATGGAACTCAGAGTGGCTGGTTACGCGGAAGATACTGCCGTGTACCTCCAGTCGCCTGATTTGGTAAAAAAACATGTGAGAGATCACGACTTCTTTTGGTGTTGCTTCTGGTTTGCAGCTCAATGAGGGCAAGACTATTGCCATCCCTCTACACGAGCAGGGACCCACCGCAGACATGAGTCTCCCGACTCTAATGACCTTTCAGCCGCACGGAGTCCCCGGACGGTATCTGGGGATTCAGGTAGGAAGCGGCGTATATCCTGAGCGTTCCTGGGAGGTGGCGGACGCCCAATTAACCACACGTCTGGCTCTGGCATGCACAAAGACCTTGACGGTCGACGTGCGCAGCCAAATAGCGGCTGCAGTCATCGTTCAGAAGCTCACATTCATTGCTCAACACCCATGGTGTGACGGGAGTCACACGCACCTTAGCTTAGAGGAAGCGTAGCTTTAAACCTTGACAGACGCCCTGCGTCTCTGTCCGAAGATAGCCGAAGAAAGCCCTCGCTTTCTTATAATTAATTAGGAAGCCCTCCTAATTAACTTGCTCACTTGTAGGTTAGATTTAAACTGAGCAAATTATTTTTGTTTAAGAAGATGTAGTACCGTAATCTGTTTTAGATAACGCACACTTTTATAATCACCAATTGACAATGAGTGGAGCGGAGGTCTTGCGATTGTCATTAAGTACAAACCGTATTTAAGAGGATAGGAGGTATCTCAATATTTACAGGCGCTAGCCCTAACGTGAGGTTTGAACCCATCAGGGAAAAACCTCAATGTGTACACACACATCGGATTGGTCGCAATACACCTATCTGGGTCGGCCCCGTTACACCCTCCGACATCGTGACGGTTCCGACATTCCCTACACTTTCTGACACGTACTTAAGCGAGAAAATGGAGGGGTGTCACATATAAACTGTTCCCTACCTATGCGCTCCGCGCAACCCAAAAAACCCGAGCGGCTCGCACAGCTCGCATGATACAACCCTACATCACAGGAACATCTTAATGCTAGGTCCTGGGTTGCATCCGCGTGCTTCGCACACGGCCTACAAACCACAGGCTGGCTCGCTGCGCTCGCTTTAGTGCTTCAATGACATCCATCCTCCGAGTACGACCAATCAAAATGCTCTAAACCTACTTTACACTAGGCATTTGTATATTTGGATAAATGTCGGAAGATTTGTAGACGTCATACTTAAAATTTGTATTAATTCGCTTAAGTCCGTGTCGGAAAGACGTGGATATTCATCCATATCCAAACTGGAAGAACCGTCTAACGGAAACTTCTCGAAGAGGGGAATTCAGCGAAACACGCACATCCAGTGCCGCATTCAGAGGACCAACCTCATTTCCAAACTCGCCGCCTCGAGCCGAAGACGTCTAAAAGACATGCCCCCAACTAAGAAGTCCGCTAGCCCCAAGAACACGCCTGAAGGCAAGACGCCCACCACGGAAACCAGCCCCAAGGGTTCTTCTGAGAAGACATCTAAGGCCAATGATGGAACAACCAGCCCAGAGGGCCTCGCCAAGGAAGACCCGAAGAAGCCCCACACGCCGACAAGCTCTAAGAGCTTCGCCAAGAACACCAAGACACCTACCAAGACATCCAGCTCGGAGAGCATACCCGCCGAAGACCCCGAGAAGCCTACTAAGGCCCTGCGCACCAGTGCATCGACTGCAAAGGCCGCGCCGGTAGATGTTGATGAACCCATCGTCTGAGAAGACATCTAAGGCCAATGATGGAACAACCAGCCCAGAGGGCCTCGCCAAGGAAGACCCGAAGAAGCCCCACACGCCGACAAGATCTAAGAGCCTCGCCAAGAACACCAAGATGCCTACCAAGACATCCAGCTCGGAGAGCATACCCGCCGAATACCCCGAGAAGGCTACTAAGACCCAGCGCACCAGTGCATAGACTGCGAAGGCCGCGCCGGCATATGCTGATGAACCCATCGCCAAGAAGACGCGCAGCAGGACACCCGCAACGGGAAAGTCCAAGTCCAAGACGAAAGACGCCAAGCCAAAGGCGCCCAATCAGAAGACGAGGGCCTTAAAGGCAAAGGACTTCAAGCCCAAGTCGTATGAGGCAGCGAATGCCGGTAAACACAGCGACACCGAGTTCCGGGATCCGGACAAGTCGGAAAACGACAACCCGGAGCCTATCGACTTCGGTCTCAAGACAATATGTGCCTCTGAGGTGGAGTCTGACTCCTTAGAAGAGAAGCCTCCGGCCAAGCCGACTCCTACGAAGAAGGTCGAATCGATCCCCGCCTTGGTGATCTGGGACGCCCCATGACCCGTAGACACGCATTTGAGGCCGTTGATCGAAGTCTGCGGGATTTAATGAACAATCCTCAAGAGCCCTTCGGGAGGAAAGGTGTTTGTTCTTTCGGGAGATTTCGGCAGATTCTCCCAGTGGTAAAAAGGAGGACACTCGCAGATACTGTCGATGCTTGCCTCAAGTCTTCCGACCTGTGGCGCCATTTCAACCAGGTGCATCTTTATGAGAATATGCGAGTTAGGTCGGCTGGCAGCGATTTGGACGCAGAAGAAATGGTTCAACCAGGTGCATCTTTATAAGAATATGCGAGTTAGGTCGGCTGGCAGCGATATGGACGCAGAAGAAATGGCCAGGTTCTCGGAATTCTTGCTCAAGGTTGGAGAGGGTCGACACGACGTCAATCCAACTCTAGGTAGAGAGTCTATAAAGATCCCCAACGACATGCAGATCGACAATCCCCCAGACGCCCCGGACGACGACGCAGAGATTACCCGAGGTGCAGTGCCCCGTGGTATGAAGCGGATAATCGACCACATGTACGCCGACGTAAACAACCCGGAGATCGCTACTGATGAGCAGCGGTGGGCAAAATCGCACAAAAGATTGAGTGGTAGCGGACCGACTTCCCGACCGCCCCACGAGTACAGATCCGCTGATGCGATTCAGGACGACGTGGACGGGAACTTCTTCGAGCAAGAAGTGCTGAACTCGGTGAATATCAACGGCATTCCTCCACACAGACTGGTGCTCAAAAAAGGGAATGCGCGATTGGCTCGCAGTACAGAAGGAGCCCAAGCGTGGTGGCGTCATCCCCTGGCGGAGCAGGCTCTACAGCAACTTTGACAGGGAAAAAATGGCCGTCGCACATGTCGGAGGTGGGTGGTATGAATGAGATATCAATATAACGTAGCGTCTTGGTCTCAACTCTACGTTTCTTAAGTATTGCCTCGTCAGCAAATGGTGAGTACATGTAGAGCCGTGACTCTTCTTCCTCACAGAAATCCAACGGAAGGAAAGAAGAGATACACCCATAACGGTAGACGCCAATGGCCTTACTACCAGATCCAGTTACGTAGGAAAGCATAGGTCCGTCCTTCGCCATGCCACTTATGAACTTCTCGACGTAGTTCGAGTGAGCTTTGTTGTCGTTTTCGAGATGGCTAATGAGGTTTTGGTAGCCTGACCGGCGTGGCTGGTGGTAGTGCATTCCGCACACCAGTAGATTTCAGCGTCTGGGACGTCGACCTCAAAGTAGTGGGAACAGATCTCGCGGTTTTGCTCGGTCGCATGGTGTTGGAGAGCCTAGGTGCTTGCTTTTCTTGCAGCAAATGCGGATGTGTGATCTCTCGTACGGCGGCCACTCACAACCCGTTTCTATATACAAACCCTATACTAATTATCAATTGATGGATTGATTGCGCTCACCAACAATCCAGGATTGTGTCCTCGTGAGTGTCAATACAATCTATTATATTGTGGAGTGCCCACCGCTGCTGATGAGTACCACTCCGTTTCAGATCTTTAGACAGATTGTCAAGTATCCAAACACATCGCGACATTGACAACAAACTGCTGCATCTAAGCTTCACGATTAGATGCACCCGATTCAGGAGAGTCAAATGCTGTGCGGAGCTCGAATGAGCTCGCAAAACTGACGCAGCAACAACATTTTTATCTTTGAATTAAGCTTGGTATTAACGGTTTCGCCACCCTCACTCAAACAACATCCCTCCACTATGGCCCAGCTTCTCTACAGGCCCTCTTCTCGAACCAACCTAACGAATCAGGTACTGTCAGTTCTTCTGCCTCTCACAAACTGAGGTACAGATCGCTCATAACCTAACGAATCAGGTACTGTCAGTTCTTCTGCCTCTCACAAACTGAGGTACAGATCGCTCAAGGAGCTTTCGGTATTTCACCGCAGACCGCCCAGCGGGTTTGGCGCAGTGCCAGAGAGAACTTCAAGCCTTGGCACATGGTGAAGGGTAAACTAGAGCGGTAGGGAATACATCCTTAACGTATTCCGTGCAGTCCCACTACCGGCGTGATCAGGTCCGATTTGGCAGATCTAGCCACAGTAAAACCTAATGAGAGAACCAATCTTAAGTTAACGTATGGCAGCAGTATTTGGCCGACACCAGTATTTGGCCTCTGGTTATGGATTCCGTCAATCAAAAAGCCATATTTGGCAGAACTGTATCGTGAGTGGTGGAATTGTTTTCGCAGCAGTTTATGGTCGCAAAAAATTGTGACTTCCCGCCAAAACTGAGAGAAGCATTTTTCAAGGACAAATTTGGGATCATACCATTAGTAAAGAGTAGTAAAGATGCCGTTACCGAGAAGAGGACGTTGTTGACGCGACTATCGAGCACAGTCGTGGTGCCAAGATTGTCTGCCTTGCGGAAAAGTACGGAATCTCGTATCGTACGCTGCGGAGACGAATCAAGATGGCCAAAGAAAACATCCCGCTAAAACCGAAAGGTCCACCCCCAGTGCTTGGCCTAGAAGCTGAGAAGGATCTTCACGATTGGGTGGTCGGCATGCAGAGAGAAGGCTATCCCGTGACATGTGACGCACTTATCGGCAAAGGAAAGGAAGTATACGCCACGATTTTTGACTTAACTCGCTTAGCAGGAACTATCGGCCGTGGCTGGTGCCACAGGTTTTTTCAGCGCCATCCCGATCTTTCCATAAGAAACGCTCAGATCATCAAACGCGTTCGAAATGGTGTGACGCCGACGGCAGTAAACGGTTTCTTTGGCAGATGCGCGCGCGCTATTATCGAGGAAGGAGCTGGGCGCGGCCGCATCTTTAACATGGATGAGACTTCATTCGTACAAAACGCAAAGACAAGAAAGGTAGTTGCCGTCCAGGGATCCAAGAACGTCTGGGCGCGCACGATTGAAGCAAGCTTTCACTTGGCAATAGTAGCGTGTGCGCCTGCTGATGGATTTGTGCTGCCACCGACATTCATCGTGCCAGGCAAACGTATCAACCGTGACGTCATGGATGCATGCGACGTGCCTGGTGCCCAGATCACAACTGCTGACGCTGGTTTTATGAATAGTGTCATCATGCGTCAGTGGATTGTTTCGTTTGCGCTGGCAGTGCCTATACCTATTAAGCGCCCCTTAATACTTATTCTCGATGGAGCTTCTAATCACATGGATGCATCTATTGACATTGCTGCTGCTTCCGTCGGTGTTCGATTGGTGCAAGTACCTCCAAATGCTAGCCATATTTATCAACCGCTGGACGTAGCTGTTTTTCGAGGAGTGAAGTCGTTACTGAAGAACGCCATCTACCAGCATATGCTGATGTCCGGTAGGACTTCCGTGAACAAGAAGGAGGCGGTGCACTTGGCATCGGTTGCTTGGCGCAAAGGCATGATTGATCGGCCAAACAACATTGTGTCAGGCTTTAGAGAAGCCGGTATATTTCCGCTATCTCTCCCCCGCATGCTCGAGCGGCTGAAGCTGTTTAAGGAAAACGGTACGACATCCGAGAAGCCATCACCACCTTGGCTCGTAGCTCGTGCGGCAGTTAGGACTGATATTTTGCTGCTCCCACCTATCCCGGAGCAAAAACGTCGGCGTAAGACGGTGGATATCAACAGGCGTATTTTGACGCAGAGCGACCAACATAAAGATTAAGGGTGCACGGTTGAACGTCCCAGTTAAACACATAATGCATTGTTTAATATTACATTTATATACCGCCACTACTTTAATTGACAAATAGATGCCACCACGGCTTACTGCACGCTGCTAACCTGCTTAGTATGACCGAGGGGGGGGGGCTAAATTTGGAACCCCAAACCAGACACTACCCTTACGGAGTTCGCTTTTCAATTCATAGCTGCAAGCACATTTTTTTAAAAGAAAGTCGAATGATATACTATTTTACTTCCCGTACGTACGGACATTTGCAGCTTTTATGCTTAAAATCCTTAAAATAGTCTAAATTAGTATAAATTGAGTTGCGGCCAAATACTGATGCAGCGGTGGCTAAATCATTAAGTAGAAACTTCAAAAGGGCTTTCTCTGGTTGGCTAATAAGCAAATGTACATCTTTTTCGCATTGAATGTTCCTTTTTGATTGGTGGGATATCAACGCTAATTTATATGGAACATAATTGACAGAGTTATGACCAAAAAGCTAAGGAGTCCAAATTCCGGCCAACTACTGCTGCCATACGTTATGAAACAGCCTTTTTCTGAAACCTGTCTAAAGATCTGAAACGGAGTGGTACTTCGCCAGTCGTACTTTTATTACCACGACAAACGCGTTGGTACATCGCATTAATGAAGCAGTAGCGGACCGACTTATTGACACGGCCCACGAGTATAGATTCGTTGATGCGATTCAGGACGACGTGGACGGGAACTTCTTCGAGCAAGAAGTGCTGAACTCGGTGAATATCAACGGCATTCCTCCACACATACTCGTACTCAAGAAAGGGATTCCTATCATGATGATGCGAAATTTAATTCCTGACCTGGGACTCTACAATGGTACGCGTCTAAGAATTGTCGAGCTGAGAGATCACGTCATCCACTCAACAATCATGACTGGAGAGAGTAAAAGCCGTCAGTAGACATCTAAACGACGACAGCAAACACACCGACACGCCACCAGCAAACACTTTGAGCTGTAAAAAAAAGGCGACGCAGATCCAATTCGATGATGTGCTGACCGCCATCTCCACCCTGGAGTCCACGAGGAATACACCATCAGGAACTACACTACCGGTAGGTAGGTAGGTATGTAGTACGCAGACATTAGAATTGATAGTGGTGGAGACAGACACGAAAATTCATGTAGATCGAAATGCTTCTTTTAATGTACCGTAGTCCGTGTCAGAAGGGTCACTTTTTGAGAATTACCAAAAACGGTAATATACACCCGCACTTAGTAGAACACAAGCGGCCCCCAATACCTGAATTGCCCACTTGCTCAGTGCTCGAGGCATTTTCTCACCCGTGAGTGTGCGTACGTATCTGAGTTTCAGCACAGAGGTTCGTTGCGTTTAGACCTTGCTACTCACGAAGTATCAGCTGCTTGCTATGCGTATTGACGAACTTGTGCGATTTTGGCATTTTCTCGCCCGCGAGTGTGCGTACGCAGCTGTAGTCTAGAGAGCTCGTCCCACCCAGCTTTACTTTTTCAGTTGAATCAGATATGTGGCTCTGGCTCTAGCTTCTTCTGCTTTTGTGCGGGCGAACGCACCTATCGTCATCTTTTCGACGACATCTACCAGAGAGTGCGGGTCGCTGTTAATGATAAACTTGTGTATCGTGTTGAAGTAGTGGAGCATGTAAACTCCGCAATCAACTGAGCTGGTCTGAGCGGGCTTGGTGGTGTAGGAGTAGTCTTGCGTTTTAACTGGGGCGTTACGGACTTTGCCTGCAGCGGCAGAGAAAAGTACCAATATGCCACTATAAACAGCAGCCCGAACAGACTCGGGTAAATGTCTGATACGCTTTCGAACGTTGTATAGAACGTGAAAAAAGTACATAAGGAATGTGCTTCCTTCAAACTCTCGAATTCTACGCAAACCGATAAGCTGTGCTTTCTCGGCGTCACCCATAACAGCATCGATTCGAAGAGTAGTCTGCATACGGCTCCGAAACACTCGCATAAATGCAGTGAGGGCTTCGTACTACTCACTCTGAGTCCTCTGACTAACGATAAACATCGCGGCTAAGTGATAACGCCGACTCCGGTCTGTAAAGCCACACGTAATCACTGGGTAGCCCAGGTTGCTTAACTTGAACGTAGCATCCAAATCAAAAAGGGTTCTTTTTGTTGAAGAGCGACAATGTTGTGCATCAGCTTCATGGTGGTGATTCCCAAAATCAACGGCTCGTGGTCCTCTCCGTTTCCAACAAAAGGGAATCCGTCATTATCGTACCGGTTTCCGAACATGAAGGCCGTCCCTGGATCGATTTCTTCTGTAAACGCTTTAGTTCGAACAAGTTCTTGAACTCGAAGTGTTGAGTTCTTGGAACCTTGCAACCAGCGGTTGTACCTAACACAGCGCTGTACTTGAGTACTGGACGGAAACCCGAGAATCGGAGCCGGTATTTCAGTTGACCTCAGCATGCCGCTCCAAATAAGACGTGGTGGAACAGCGCTATTGTCCATCCGTTGAATATACTCTCGCATTTCAGGTGTCACACGGGGAGTCGGCCGAATCAAACACACAGAATCTCCCTGGGCGTGTACTTTGCCATTACTTAGAACATGCCAAAGGGAAGCCGTGCCACAGTGAAAAACTTTCCAGTGAACATCACACTTTGTGGATCCCAGAGCAGCCTCGCAAGTAGGACTTTTGCAACGTAGTCGACGCTCCACCATGTCGTGATCTCCAGGGCACATGATGCACCAGCGTGTTCTCACCGAAAATACTACAGAACAGCAGAAGTTTTCCCAGCGATACTGGGAGTAGTCAGTCTCCACGTGAAATTCGGCCTTCTTTAACCAATTGATCTTGGGGGCATCTTGAATGGTGCTCGAAATGGAAGGGAGTTTGATAATGGCGACGAGTGCTCAAAGGAACAATCACTGGTCCATAAGAGAGCGAATATGTTTATGTGGATGCACACAAATAACCCAGCGCGGTAGTTCATATTTATCTGACCAAAAGCTCACAATTATCTGACCAAAAGTTCACAATAAACTGACCAAAAGGGTCAGTTTATTGTGCCTAGTGGGCCACAATAATCTGACCCTTTTGGTCAGTTTATTGTGCCTAGCGGGTCACATTAATTTGATCCTTTTGGTCAGTTTATTGTGAATAGCGGGCCACAATAATCTGACCCTTTTGGTCAGATTATTGTGAACCTGGGGATCTTTCTTGTACATGATGCGCTGATTTTGCCAGTGTTGGGAAAAGTGTTTGCCGATGGTCACTTTGAGGCTTTATGTTTGTTTTTGTCACATTGTGTTTGCCAGTGACGAAAAGTACTTACCATAAAGTTGCCGACATCCGGCCGACAGCGGCCGACACGAAATGGTTGGTCAAAATAATGAAATAATGAGATTGGTCAAAACTAATAAACTTTTTTGTCACTGACACCTCAGACGCAAGACTCGTCGTGAAGACCCACCTGCGCCAAAATCTCCCTCCCCTCAAGCTAGCGTCGTGACCAGCTCCTTCTCAAGGCGTGGCGTGCGAACCCTGCGCATCGTAACATGTTCGCTCCCCGTCACGGCTCGGAGACGTACATGTACCCCCATCTGTGGCTGTGCCGAGGCCATCCCCCACGCTCATAATCGCAGTCGATACTGGTGAGTTTGTGGCGCGCAAGGCGCTTTTGCAGACTACAGTACTCCGCGCACAGCGTTTCAATTGGACGGGTGCTGCACCTGCCGTTGTGACTTCGGCTGTGTCGGATGTGCTGGGTCGTCTGAGAAGAAACGCACGGGACTGCTGCCCGTCAAGGTCGGCATGATGCCACTATGGGACCACTTTGGTTACCATCACAACTGCACGGGGCTGCAGGCGGAAGAGTGTCAGTTGAAGCAGGTCAATACGACTGACCACCACGGATTTAACGCGCAGTAACTTGGCATGGGGGTGCCCAAGCCACGTAACGTGACCAAGCTTGCGCTGGGCCACTTAGTTAAGGCCTGTGTGCCTCCCAAAGACCCCGGTAAGGTGTTTATGGCGAAAAGATGTGTATAAACGAAAAAATGCGTGTGTGAGAAAACGCCTACAATTTGGGGTAGATTTTAAACGCACTTAAAGATTTTCTGGAGCGACAAGGGCGAGTTAAGGCTTGAGAATGCTCGTGACAAGACGGTGTTTGCAGTACGTGCGGTGGTCGTCGCATGGAACGTACTTGGCCACGTTCCATCAGCATGGTGTCTGCTGAGATTTTGGCGGTTAAGGACGCGATAATGGATATTACTTCCCGAGATTGATGTTTTAGGTTAATTTAAATATATTGCAACTTCTGTTATTCTTCTATATTATTCTTTATCCTACTGGTGCGTCTTCTAAATGCCCAGATTCATAATCGTTGACATATTCAGTACACCAGCGTTGGAAGCGTAGTGCTTGTTCATGTTGGAGCATTTTGTCTAATAGCTCATGAGAGGG
Organism: Phytophthora brassicae; assembly: GCA_024679045.1. Classification (NCBI taxonomy): domain Eukaryota; phylum Oomycota; class Peronosporomycetes; order Peronosporales; family Peronosporaceae; genus Phytophthora; species Phytophthora brassicae. The sequence goes on along the minus strand of JAIKVB010000208.1, from coordinate 6,556 downwards.
TATCCCCCAGAAACCTTGGCTGAATTCGTGGTACCTCGCGAAGATTCATAATCGTTGACATATTCAGTACACCAGCGTTGGAAGCGTAGTGCTTGTTCATGTTGCACCGGAGCATTTTGTCTAATAGCTCATGAGAGGGTATCCCCCAGAAACCTTGGCAACGACCCCATTACAAAGGTTTTGAAGGACAATTAGACGCCTTACAAACTCTAAGTTAAGTGTCGGCGAATCGCAAAATATGCGGATGTTAGCTTAGTTACTTAATATTACTATACTATCGATTGCATATTGTGGCATTCTGCCGACATTATACGTTGGCAGCCGTGTCGGCAGCTCAAATACCTAACCCTAACGTTTATGATTGGTCTAAATACTATTTAAAGGCTGCTTATTCGCTGAAAATCGCTACTCCGCATGTGATTGGACCGCGAGACCATACATTAGCTAAATCAAAATACTCTTTGTTCGCTACTCCGCATGTGATTGGACCGCGAGACCATACATTAGCTAAATCAAAATACTCTTTGTCGGCAGCTTTATGATATTCATCCGTACCAGACTCGACTGGAAGCGAAAAGGACAACACGATTTCATTCCCCGTATTATTTTTGTGAGTGATGATGACACCCGCGATTTCCCGTTCCGCCTTCGGCGTAAACAGTTTCCGGTGCAGCCAGCATTTGCTATGACAGCGCAGGGACAAACAGTTCTAAACTTGGGATTGTATCTTGCCAGTCCGTGTTTCTCTCATGGACAGTTATATATGGCCCTGTCAAGAGTCACATCGCGCGCGAGATTTAAGGCAATGATCGAGTATCCTGATTTAGAGGAGGAGGACGGAGTGTACACGAGCAATATCGTGTACAGGCAGATCTTTGATTAGGTTAAACACTACACACCAATTATAAATTTTTTATAACTTGACGATTTGTTTGTGATGTAACATCAGTGTCTGAGTCAAATCATTGCACAAGCATTCACTATTTCATAGACTAATAGACACTCACTCACACACCAACACCCACTAACATCCCTTTTCGTGACACACCCACCCACCAACACTCACTTACCCACCCGCCCACTCATTCTGCTACTCACTCACTCGCTTACTCGCTTACTCACGCACTCACTCTATGCCACTATTTTAAAACGTACAGACTGGTTCAGCGGATGCTGCTGTTTTCTTTCGGCTAAACGTCCACGGTTCGATCCGTGTAAATGTAGCACTAATTTTTGTAGCCTTGATTTTAGTGAAAACACCCGCCGAAGCGCAGCGGAGGCGTTCAGACTCACTACAGTGGTCCCGGTAATTAGTCTGCATTCAAAATTAATCTGCATTCACAATTAGTCTGCATCAGACTAATTCCTGAGCAGTCGATTTCAGCAAGTTCACAATTAGTCTGCGCACAAGTATTCATAAATAGTTTGCTCAATTCCAGGCTCAACCACTCCCACGGTTTGCGGAAAAACAAATTTCCTCAGGTTGCTACATGTAGCTAGTAGCAGCAGCTACTATAAAGGCGGCCAACCAAAGAACGATCAAATTGGCAGTAACTACGCGCGCAAGCTTCGATCCGATGCGGTAACCGCATTGCGGTCTACAACTAGGTACTAACGGATCTTGGTAAGTTGAGCTGCATTTTCGTGTTCATGAAGAAGAACATTAGAGTTGAGGGCAACGAGGAACCAGATTCATCATATGCAATATTTTCTGACTAATGCCGACATTCAGCACCGAAGCACTGATTTACGTATGCACCAATTGCTTTATGATGCAGACTATTTTGATATTCAAAATTAGTCTGAGTTCAGAATTAGTCTGCGTGCTCGCGAGGCCTACTAATTCATGTAAATGCGTCGAAAAAAACCCCACATAAATTAGTCTGAGTCAGACTAATTACTGTAACCACTGTACTGGGACACCTAATACTTAACGGTTCCATCCTCGCAGTTGCAGTACATGTACTTAACGGCTCCATCCCTCGCAGTAATTTTTGTAGCATTGCTTTTAGTGAAAAACCCCGCCGAAGCGCAGCGGAGGCGGTCACACTCACTACTGGGACCAAACCCAAAATGCACCGCCGCGTAGTGGCGGCACTCGGCTAGTGAAAAGCAACAATAATAGATGAAACTTTCATCATGAAAGTTTCATCTAGTTTCATTAGTTTCATCATGAACTGGGGCAATGTAAATTAGAATGTGAAATCGTTGGTGTTCAGTTGATATCTACCGCTGTCCGTTACCGAATCGAGCCAGGCGCCGGCGCCGCAATTCGGTTGAGCTTATTCGCTCGGGCTCAGTTTGATCCGACTGCGGTAGTGGAGCTTGTCGCGATCTAGTTTCTTCCTCCTGAAGACGTCTAGCCAATTGCTCGTCCGTTGCAAAGGATGACGTTGGCGGCCTAGACGCATCACGGGGCGACATGGGGCGTGCTCTGGTGTCATGTCTGACAAAAATTGGCCCCGAAACCAGCTTTATCCATTGGGTGATCAAGCGAGCTACAGCTGTCATCGCTGACTGCATCGATGAAGAATAGACGAAAATGTATCCTGTTCATGCAACAAAAGTTAAAGCACCACTCACTCAGACATTTTTTAGATGAAGTGTTTCATCTCCCACGCACCAGCTAGTATACCGCAAATGTGGCCAATAAAAGAGCTGCGTGGTACTAGAAAGTGAATCACCACCAGCTCCAGCCAAGCAGCATATTTCGTGGGCACTTGGAACCCGCACACAGATGAGAACGCCGGCGAGTTATGATTCAACAGCACCTGTCCATTCATTTTCAGTCAGTATTACAAACGAAATGGATTGTTCGTTAGCTATTACCTTCAAAGCGAACAGCACACCGGAGAAGCCCACGCTGCACTGATGCAACGGTCCCTATCATAACACAATACATTCAGTACCCCCGCAAATTCAAATCGACATGCTGGCACACTACACACCGGCATATGGAACCCCACCGCAAGAGCAACGGCTACCGCCACAACCAGAACGTGACACAGCACGAGCAAGTAGACCACAGTGAGTAGGAAGCGCACGCTCCCCATCTTGTACTCGAGATTGTATCCTTTCCACAAGAACGAGACCCTTCATAAAACAAATGCACTTTAACTCAGAAGCTCCATGTAGATACAATTTCCCTACCTCTTTAAACTCACATGTTGTGGTACAAGTGCCAGTCGTCCACATGGATGAGCCCGGACGCCACAATTCGCGTCAAGTCCCAATTACTAAGTATGCGGTCGGGACATCTACAATAAATATCAATAATATTATAACATCCTTTCTCGACCAGTTGCAGGATTTAACTTGCAGTGAAAATGGAGCGAAGAACTCGGGTGTTTGGGTCTTCTGGAAATGGATGCCATACATGAGAGCTGTAATAGAAAATGGAAAGGGTTCAATCATTTTGACAGGGAATACGCGGTGAGATTAACTGCGCACCCATAAGCCCCAGCGTGACGGGGGGCTTCCGCTCCAGTTGCTGAATTTGTCGCACTAGCATAAGCAGCAGAGCGAGGCCTTGGCCGTTGCGCCCCACGTTGCCTCGCCCACGGCGTCCGACGTTCGGCCCAAACATAATAATTGTGAAAAGAACTTCTAAGACGGACTAAACTTGGATTTAACCTGGACTAAACTTGGACTAAACACGCCATCTGGTACTCGGATTAGTCCTCATTCGCAATATAATTCAGGGTAAATACTCTCATTTGCGGGGGCAGTTCGCGATTTTCTTCGGCTCACTTCTCAACTTGCCGCCTTCCACCACATCAGAGAACCAACACAAACAAGAAGACACTTCAACACATGCAGCCGTCCTTCAAAGATCTCCTGCCCATATCTGAGGAGCGTCTACCGGCCTATGGCGTGGCCGCTTTGGTGCTGTACCTATCGCTGCGTCCGCTCTTCAATGTGGATCGCCTTCTTTCCAAGCTATGGCCGTCACTGTTGCTGGTCTTCGCTTATTATCGGTACAGTCTGGCCGCTTCCGGCCAATTCCCCGCCAGTCTGTCGCTCCAGCTTTGGACATCAGTACAGCAGCGCTTCCCCGTGTTCGAGGCTGTTTTCAGCGACGCTTTTTTGTTGGTGCTGGCCGTCTCCGCCTTCTCTAAAGTCGCTGAGACTGTACGCCGCACGCGTTACGTGTCCCGCAAGAACCTGTTGAACGTCGTGGGCGGCGCAGTGCTTGACGCGCTCAAGCAGCTTCCGATTTTGTCTACCAAAGTAGCGGCTGAGATGAAGAAGATCGAGGAGGAAGTGGAACACTCGCTCAAGGGCCACGATCCTCTTGCAGGCAAGATGGAAAAGCTTCGAGCACTTCCGGAGGACGGCATGGACGACGATAAGCTGCTGGCTCTCATGGAGGATCTGGCAGGAGACTGTGATGACAAGTGGAGAGACGGACTTGTGTCCGGTGCTGTCTACCACGGCGAGAAGGAGCACCTGGACGTGCTAAACAAGGCCTACGCGCTCTTCGCAGTGTCCAACCCGCTCCATGCCGACTTGTGGCCCGCGGTGAACAAATTCGAGGCCGAGGTCATTGCCATGACGGCGGGACTCTTGAACGGAGGACACCCGGAGGTGTGTGGCACGCTCAGCTCCGGCGGGACCGAGAGTATCTTCCTCGCCACCAAGACACACCGCGAGTACTACCGCCAAAAACACGGGATCACTAAGCCCGAGATCATTGCGTGCGTGACGGCTCACGCTGCTATTGACAAGGCGTGCGAGATCTTGGGAATTAAGCTCATTAAGGTGCCGATGGACCCGATCACTCTCAAGGTCGACTTGAATGCGGTGCGCTGGTGCATCTCGGCCAATACGATTATGCTGTACAGCAGCGCTCCGAACTTCCCGCATGGCATGATCGATGACATTGCAGCACTCTCGAAACTTGCTGTCCAGAATGACGTCGGCCTGCACGTCGACTGCTGCCTCGGCGGCTTTGTGCTCCCGTTCGCACGCGAGTTACGCTCGGACATTCCTGAATTCGACTTCTCTCTGGCTGGTGTGACTAGTATGTCATGTGATACGCACAAGTACGGCTACGGCTCTAAGGGCACGTCGGTGGTGCTGTACAAAAACGCAGACATTCGTCGTTTCCAGTATTTCTCGTACGCCGATTGGACCGGCGGGCTCTACGCGACGCCCACACTTGCGGGTAGTCGTCCGGGTGCTCTTAGCGCGGCAGCGTGGGCGTCCATGGTACGTCTTGGACACAAGGGGTACCTGGAGAAAACAAAGGGCATTTTGGAGACCGTGGACGAGATCAAGGTTGGCATTCAGCGTATCGACGGTATCCACCTTCTTGGAGACCCGAAAGCCATGGTGGTAAGCTTTGCTGGAGACACTGGTATTAACGCGCTAAAGGTTAGTGACGCAATGGCGAAGCATGGATGGAGCCTCAGTCCGCTGCAGCACCCGACATCTGTCCACTTGTGTGTGACTGTGCGCCACATTGGTAAGGCGAAGAAGTTTCTGGACGCACTTGAAGAGGCCGTGATCGAAGTGAAGCATGACCCCAATCCTACGCCCGAAGGTGGCAGCGCTATCTATGGCATGGCCTCCAGCTTGCCCGCGGGGCCTGTGGATGATATTCTGCGCATTTACACGGACATCACCCTCAAGGTGTAAGGAAGGAAGCTGAGCTATGAATGTACAATCCTAATATGCGGGAGTACATTTCTTGATGTGAAATATCGGTGAGATGATAAATTTTCTGCGGTTTTTAACGTTATTTTGTTCACTGAGCTGTCATGTCCATCACTGCAATTTTGTTTAGTTGTTGTCTTGGAAATAGTTTCCGAGGTTTCGGTTTGTCAGACCTTTTCGTGTGAAGAATATGCACTTCCTGTAGTTTTTTTAGATGTCCAAGCTGAGCAGCTATTAACTTCATACAAATGCCTTTGCGTGGTGTAAGCGTCATCCATAAGCCGTTAGGGTTGTTAGCTGGTCCGACAGAACTTGAAGAGGCATTCGAGGCTGAAGTTAGTTGCTGAGCTGTCTTGCTCCCAACAGAAAAGGTTTTATCGTGCGCTTGTTCGCCTTGAAACTCGTACAGAAACGCATTTTCGAGCTCATCAAGAGACCGTCTGGAGTATTCCAGCGCTAGAACGTCTCGTGTGCTTGAAGCTGGCCAGAAAACAGCGTTTCCTGGTTTTATCGGGATTTCGAGTGCATTTTGGCGGGCATACGACACCTCCCATTGACGAGGGGGTACATCTGCGGTGGTGTTATTGGCACTATGAATACCCTCTCCTTTCATTAAAATGGCGCGTACTTGTCGTGTTGCTGGATAAGCTCGAATTAAAGTGTAGGTGACTGTCACAATGAGCATTTCCAAGTCTTGACTACTCGCAGGAATATGAAAGCACTTTACTCCAATCCCTATCAAATTTGCGTTGCGGTCGAACAACATGATGGAGGGCCAAGCTGAATCATCTTCTTGATTGATTTTTGTATCGACGACGCTCGGGCTTTCATGGTGTTCCCTTGATTCAACAAGATTACTGTTTAAACGTACATTTTTAGGCTCCGTTGTGACTGCCAG
>JAIKVB010000207.1:0-36338 GCA_024679045.1 Phytophthora brassicae | reverse complement strand
AAGCAACTGCAAGTACCGGCAGCTCAACTTCACTACGAGTACTTCGGACCTACGCAAGACATTAACGCCGACAACTCAACTCAGCGACCTCCAGCAACATGCCCATTTGCGACGTTCGACTACCACACTCGCCTCATGGGGACAGAGAAGCAGTCTCGGACGCGTTTGGTGGTCGCTGTTGCAGTGGCGACGTCGGCTGTTGTTGCTGCCACGTTCATGCGTAGCAGGACGTAAGTAGATCTAGCTGAAGTTGTTTCTACAGCAGACGCGTTCCTAAAAAACGTTCATGATTCATAAGCATTCAAGATATGTAGCCATTTCATTGGATAGTCATTTCTAAACATTTAAAAACGCTTGTGTACTGTAAGCCACACCGATGACTCATCGGTGAATATGACCTTCTCCCAATCCTTGTCCTGTACTTCAACATGGTTGTAGCATACTCCAGCCGCGCCTTGATGTTTTTTTTGCTCAGAAAAGGTTTCTTGCGTGCAGAGCGACCGTTAAAACCTCCCTCCTTGATGCGGTTGCGCACAGTCTGCTTCGAAAGTGTAACACCATGGTCTTTTTTTACCATGGTGGCAAGCTTCTCGGCACTAAGTCGTCGGTTTTTCTTGGCCTCGCGGACGATCTGGCGATCTTCACGAACGCTAGTCTTCCGAGGACGCCCTGATCGAAGTCTTGAGTGCGTGTGACCGTTTCGCTTTGCGTTGGCAACTATCGTCTTGACGCTAGACACGTGCATTTTGAGCTGATCAGCAATTGCTTAAAAGGTCAAGCCTTCCTCGCGTTTCTCCACGCATAGGTCGCGTACTTGGTGCGAGTGTTCCGTACTAAGACACAGCGACGTCTGTTAGTTGGCGTATCAAGCATAGAAGTATCGACGGGGGGCGTACCTGGCATTCCCCATGACGAAACCTCTAGTGAGTGGCGGTGGACGTTCACATTTTGGGCACTCATTTTGGGTGTTGTTGGATATCTGGTCACATAGCTTCGCACAGAGTTATCATTTCGCGAAACTGAAGAGTGCATCTAATTCGTTGAGATAAGGGCTTACTACATATACCAGCTTTCCATTGGTCCAAATAAAAACCACTTTTTTATTCGAGGTTTTCTGTCATAGGTCGGCTTGGACGTAGACTTTCTGTACCCACTGTACATAGCAAAATATTGTTATGTACAGTACACAAGCGTTTTAAAATATCCAAATGGCGAAGAGAAATCGTTGGGACTCGGACTCGGACTCCGCGGACGAGCGTGTCCCCCGACGCAAGCACACATCTGCCAGCCGAAGTAAAAGCTCTCCCAAGTTCACCGACATTTCATCTTCCAACTGCACAACTTCTGATGTCTTGGTTCCCCCCACAGACCAAGTAATTAAATCAGTTCCAGAGAACCCTCCGCGTCACAATTTCTACCTTTTCGTAAAAGCTCTCCCAAGTCCACCGACATTTCATCTTCCAACTGCACAACTTCTGATGCCTTGGTTCCCTCCACAGACCAAGTAATTAAATCAGTTCCAGAGAACCCTCCGCGTCACAATTTCTACCTTTTCGGTTGCCGCAGCGTCGACTGCTACGCGCGCATTGGTAAAATCGACGAAGGAACATACGGCGTCGTGTCCAAAGCTCGTGACAAGGAAACAGGCGACGTGGTGGCTCTTAAACAGGTGAAAATGAGTGCCGATGCCAGTCAGGAAGGCTTCCCAGTCACGGCCCTGCGAGAGACAAATGTACTCCTGTCTCTTGACCACCCAAATATCGTCCAAGTACGAGAGATGGTAGTGGGCTCCACACCTGATAAGATCTACATGGTCATGGACTACGCTGAGAACGATCTCAAGCACGTCATGCAGACCAAGATGAAGGCTCCGTGGCTCCAATCCGAGGTTAAGTACCTGCTGCACTCGCTATTAAGTGCGGTGGCGTACATGCACGAGCGTTGGTACATTCATCGAGATCTCAAGACGAGCAACTTGCTATATGATTCCCGTGGGGTGCTTAAAGTCTGCGATTTCGGGCTTGCCCGCAAGTACGGCTCCCCACTGCGTACATACACGCAACTGGTAGTTACGTTGTGGTACCGTTCACCCGAACTTCTACTTGGTGCGAAGAAGTACTCGACAGCAGTAGATATGTGGTCGGTCGGCTGTATTTTTGCCGAGATGTTACTGATGAAGCCTCTCTTTACTGGACGAGGGGAATTGGATCAGACTGATCAGATTTTCAAGCTACTTGGCGCGCCGAACGAGGACAACTGGCCTAATGTCGACGATGACGTACCAGATGCCAACTTGAGCATTCGTGGCAAGTGGCCGAAGCGTTCTCGACTGCGTGATAAGTTCCCACTTGCTGCTACTTTTTCAGGAACTGGGTGTTCGCTGTCCAAAGCAGGTTTCGATCTGCTGAGTCGCATGCTGGCACTCAGTCCGCGTGAACGCATTTCGGCCAAGGACGCACTCGGTCATGAATATTTCCAGGAATCTCCGCCACGAAAGCAGCAGGAGCTAATGCCGACATTCCCAGCCTAGAACGAGACAATAGACACGACTTCACTTATCCACTTGTTATATCTCTCTACACTTGTCCACATGCAGCAGCACCGCCGTCACTAAGGAAATCAACATACGCTTGGTCTTCAAATCGACTCGGTAGAAATGCGTCCACGTGGTCAGCGAGTCTGCAGCCGTCGAGTTTCTCGCCCATGACTTGTGTCGCTAACAAGTGGCCGGACGCTCCACTGGACATGAGACCAACACCAGTCATAGCAGAATGTAAGAAGATTCCCCCGATAGTACTTGGTGCTGGTCCGATAAGAGGCAAATTGTCCAGTGTTTTGCAATAATACCCACCGCTCACATAGAATGAATTGCGAGTTTCTGGTCGCGTAAGATAAGACTTCATCTGTGGGAACATCCTGGTGAGTCCACGGACACAAACCTCTGGGAATCTGTAAGCAAACATGACAGTTAAATATCTCATTCAGCTCCAAACCACAAGTTAAAACTCACCTCTGATCCAGTACATCCTCAACAGGATAATGAGCTGGTACAGGTTCAATATCGTATGTCCAGACTGCCATCATTTTATCCCCATTGTACGGACGCACATGAACTCCACCCGGATATTCCTCCAGCATTCGTGCAGCCGAAGGATCAGCCAGAATTTCCTTTCGATCTTCATCTGAAATCTACATTTAAGAAGTAAAAACATTAAAAAACAAACATTTCATACAGTTCTAGCAGACTTTCTCAAACGTACGTCAAGTTTGCCCATTGGGTCCGAATCAAACGTTAAGGGCATTGTAGACGGAAGCACTTGATCCACATCGTCCACAATTGCACGGCAATGAAGCTCGTTAATTATTGGTACTTGAAAACTCGACAGATCACGCTGTTTGAGCATTTCCAACGTTCTCTCGAACAAGGGACCTGTAGCAAACACCACTTTGGGAGTCGCTATCTCCATCATCTCACCATTGAGCATCGCCACCTTGACGCTACTCACATTACCTCCAGTAGCGAAGAAATCGGTCACTTTACCCTGTAGCACTTGAGCTTTGGGACAGAATTCCGACGCTTTGGATAGTTGGTAGTTGGCTACTTTTACAGGATTTAACGACCCACAACGACGGACATGAAGGGCAGCATTCGCTTTCGAGTGTTGGAGGTTGGGGAAGGCTGCTGTAACGTTGTCGATTCCCATTAACAAGTCACTCCCGTCCAGATCGTACTGCATTTCTTGGGTTGAGAACCGGTAGCCGTTAAGCTTATCATTTGGGTTGTGAACGCGTAGTTCACCTCCTCCATTAGATTGGAGATTCTTGGCTAATTGTTTGAGTTTCTTCATCTTGTTAACATCTCGAGTAACAAAGAGATATCCATTGCGATTGAGTCCCAAAGCGTTGTTTGTTTCTTTAGCGATGGCATCCATTTCGTTAATTGAGTGCACTACGAGTTCTCGCATTGGCGTCTCTGCATCACTAGGGAACCAATTGCGGTAGCTAAAAGAACCGTTTGCACTTGTGAGTGACAAGGGAGGAAGTGCATCCACCAGAAGCGGCTTGAAGCTGGGATTACGAGCATTCAGTCGCGCTAAGTGATAGAACGCTGAGCAACCTGCCACACCAGCGCCCACTACTACCACATCAGCCCAGCATTTGCATAACATCTTAACAGCCAATTCTCAACTGAGTAAAGTAGAATAATGTGAAAGGTTGCAAAGGGGGAGGGAGAGGTATCTTTAAGACCTTAACATCTTAACGGCCAATTCCCAACTGAGTAAAGTAGAATAATGTGAAAGGTTGCAAAGGGGGAGGGAGAGGTATCTTTAAGACCTTCCCGTAATCATGAAAATCATCCTATCAAGGAGTCAACGTGGCAAAGAGTTTGATGCTTCATGAACATTGCATGCGTTTTATAAACGCAGGCTACAGTACACGCTGACTTTACAGCTTGCTAGCGACTTCAATGGCGTGGCTCTTAGCAAACTCCAGACCTTTGGTGACGCTCTCCTCCGGCGCTACGCTGTGCGCAATCTGGCCCACTTTACCACCAGGCAGCACGATCACATGCGAGCGCTCCACGCTCGTACCGTCATTCTTGGAGCTGCCGAAGTAGCTGATGAGCTGGTGCTTGGGGTCCGATAGTAGCGTGTACTTGTACTTCTGCGACTCTTTCCACGCCAGCAGCTCGGCAGGAGAGTCGCCGCCCAGTCCATACACGTCAAAGCCAGCAGCCTTGATTTCTTCCAAGTTGTCGTTAAATCCACAAGCCTGCGTGGTACAACCCGGCGTGTCAGCTTTCGGGTACATGAAGAAGATGGCACCACGGGTCTTGAACAGCTCCTGCACTTTAACCGAAGCCGAAGCTTCAGTCTGCAGCTCAGCGTCAAACGAGATGGTGCTGCCCTCGGCAAAGTCCGAATCCGTAGGCTCCTGTTCTTGGGCCGGCTCCTGTTCCTGGGCCGGTTCCTCCACCTTCTCGCCCTTCTCCTTGACGAACTTGACGGCGCTGCTTACACTGTCAGCAGGGGAGATTTTGCCGGACACTTCACCCACAACGCCTCCTTGTAGCACCACGACATGCGAGCGCTGCACTTTCTTTCCTGGCAAAGAGCTGCCAAAGTACGAGATGAGCTTGTGCTCCGGGTCGCTCAAGAGCTCAAACGGAAGGTCCTGCTTGGCTTTCCAGCTGGCAAGCGCCTTGGGTGAGTCGCCACTCAGTCCGTAGACGGTGAAACCCGCGTCCTTGATCGTCTGGATGTTATCCCGGAAGCCTGCAAAAGCACACAAGAGTTAGTGACTTTTTATTGACTCTTTTCTCTCATTTTTTACATACCGCAAGCTTGCTTGGTGCAGCCCGGCGTGTTAGCCTTCGGATACATAAAGAAGACGACACCGTGGTCACGAAACGTGTCGACCAGCGTCACGTCCTTCTCCTCCTGGTTGACAAGCGTCACGTCTAGCGTCACGCTCTGACCCACAGCTAAATCACTGGCCTTGGGCGTCGTCGCCTTCTTGGCTGGACGCGTGGACGCGTCACGGGCGGCCGCACGCTTTTGCGGTAGTTCGGCGGTGGGGGAAGCGGTCGTGCGGCTACGTGTGGACACCATGAAGGAAGCTCTTGTCTGTCGGGCTGTCGAAGCTCTTGGAAAATGCTGGTCAAATACGGGATTCAGGGGGGCTTCAACCAGTGGTACAACGGTGTGGTTCACACAAGATGATGAGGACGGGAGGCATGATATCGTAAAGAGGCAAACAGGGAACGGGTGTCACGCTCGAAGCCAGTGTCTGAAAAACAGAAAAAATGGCTGACGTCACGTCACTTCGAATTTAGCATTGTCGCCAGCAGGACGCGAGATGGCGCTGGAAGCCTAAATAACATCGAGCTGGACCTTTCAGGTTGTTCTCTTTCTTGATCAATTTCGTCCAATTGAATACATCTTCAACTGAAGTGGACCACATTGGAAACGTCACGAGCACACTGTCACGGGATTCGCTTGTCATATTCGCCAATTGCGATGTTAGCAGGACGTGACAGAATTATGGGCCTTCTTCCGCAATGAACAAGTAATACCATTCCCTAAAAAGCAGTCGAGCGCGCACCCAAGACAAGACCTTAGAAAATGCAGCTTATCGACTCCCTCATCTCCGCCTTCATGAACGCCCCACAAGTGGACGGGCGGAACGCACGAGTACCCGTGGACCTCAGTGTCTCCTCCAAGCAGGCCCGTGCACGCGTACATGTCAAACAGAGGTGGACGGACGGAACGCCCGAGTACCCGTGGACCTCAGTGTCTCCTCCAAGCAGGCCCGTGCACGCGTACATGTCAAACAGAACGAGGGCTCGTACTGGGCTTCAGTCCCACAGTTGCCTGTGACTGCCTCGTGCATGTAGAAAACCATCATGGCGAACTTCTAGCAGGGACGAGGAACTCAAGACGACAACATCAACATTTTTGTTTTGAGAAGCAAACACCACCGACAAGCGACTGATATATTTACTTTCCAGTTTTAGTTTTGACTTTTTTTAGCAAATAAATGGATACTGTTATTTGCATTTATGGGTGCTAATTGCTCTGAAAAGGTGATTTTTCATCATCAAGACCTTGTCGAATTGCTGCGAACATTTATTTAAAGCAAGCTTGTTCTTCTGACGAAATGAAGTTAATGTTGTGGCATTGGACACTTGGATATATGCAAACTTAAATTGTCCATCAGCTGTGACGAGGCATCCTCACTCAGTCGTCAAGGACAGGGTAGGTTGCGGCTGTAGCCACACCGCACAAGTTGTTTTTCTGCGAGATCTTGATGTAGCCATCCTCGCCCCAATGAGTGCTCCACGAGTTCTTGATCTGCAGCACATCACACAAGTTATTCGATTTAGAGACTATGTTTACCACACCTGAAGTTCAACAACACGCCCTTACCAATGTGTACTTTTGTCCATTGTGCGTCGTCACGCCCACCGCAAGCACAGAATGGTCGAGGCTGTCCAGATCACTCTTGCAATCGATGTCATCATAGTACCCGCCACCATAAAAGTAGAAGGACGGCAGCGTCGCATCAATCGACACCGACAGCGGACCAATGGTGGCTAGCGCATCGTTAAGAGCTTCCACACTTGTAACATTCACAAAACCTTTCATGCGTCCGATGGCGTGATCGACATTGAAGTGGCAGTAGTCGGGAGCATTGCGATACGATCCATATGTCGCTGTGGTCTCAAGACCACCATTGGCCATGATCCATTCGTACGCTTGGTAGTCCAGGCCTCCATCACACGCGTTGTTGCCATAGTCCCACCTGTAGATATCTCCAAAAGGTCCAGTAAATCATCTCCTTCTAGGAAATATGAAAAGACAGGTCGCAAACTTACGAGCAATCCAGGAGGTTTTGCTGCGACATATTGAAGAGCTTCTTCTGCTGAGCAAACAGTGCACCTTCCAATGCTCCAGTCGTGCTGACAAACAAAATAACATAAGTGTCCTGTATGAAGCAGCCACAACACCACATGACGTTTCTAAAACCCACCCGAACGTCCAGCAAGACCCGCACGCTCCTTGGTCTTTCACAGGCGTGACAGCTCCTTTCGTCCGCCAATCCATGTCTTCCGGTTCGTGAAAACTCGATAACTCATGAAGGGCCATAGCTTTGTTATCCACAGCGTGCTTCATTCTCGACGAACGATGTCGTGTTAGTCTCTCTTCATGAGTAAGGTCAGCGAACTGATTCAGCTCAAGATGATAGGTCAATCCCTACAAAAAAATTCTTCATGAGTAAGGTCAGCGAACTGATTCAGCTCAAGATGATAGGTCAATCCCTACAAAAAAACAATACAATGCATACATCACATCAGCTCCAGTCACACCGCAAACACCAACTCGGAAATGTAACAGTACCTTGCGGTTTTCCGCGTTAATAAAGCGGCGGTTGTGATGGAACGTCGCCATACGCTGAACAGCTTCGTCTTCATCGTCGTATACCTTGCTGTGTGACGACGAAAAATCGTCAAAGATCTCTTTCTTCTTGGTTGTACCTTCCGGCATCAGCAGATGAATCTACAGCACACATGACATCAATTCTCTAGAAATACCTACACTATAAACGCATCAGCAACAAATGTCCAGCAACTTACGTCTTCCTTAGGATTACGCGATGGCCCGCCATCGTCACCTGGCATCTCAGTGCAGTTCATTGAAGCTGGTAGTGCCATGAACACGTTCTCATTCACAGGATCCTGGCATCTCAGTGCAGTTCATTGAAGCTGGTAGTGCCATGAACACGTTCTCATTCACAGGACCTTCACGCACGTAGATGTAGTCGATGTAGTACTCATCAAGGTGACTACTGCCGAGCATTCCATTGCGTCCTACATAATGGAATCTCACTGGACGCTCCGTCTTCTGGTCGACATAGAGCGTGTACACTCCAAGTAACCCATCCTCGGTGGGTTCGTGGAGCTTTGTCATAAACTTCCAACTGAAACATGGACGTCCTTGGACAAGAAACACGCCGTGCTGCGGTTCAAAGAGCGACATATTGGGGAAAATATGCTGCAACGACTCGGAGCCAGACTTGAAGCACTTGCGTTCATGAATGACTGGGATAATCTGGTAACTGGTGCCACTGGTGTTGTAAATGTACACGTCCGTGTCTCCATAGTAACTGAGCTTCTGAAGTCCTTTCTCCTCGTCCACATGGGCATACAAAGGCTCCACCATGTCCATGTACGGCATGTTGAAAGTGACACTGGCTTCATACTGCGTCGGAAACACTGGGCGCTTTGTGGGCGCGAGGTGGCTAGCGTCCTCCACTGCGCGTAAAATGGCGAGCACAGCGATGAACCCGAGGATGCCTGTGGTTAAGGCGATGATAGCGCACCAGATCCTGCGCGACTTGCTGCGTTGGCGGCGGAGAGCGGCGTTCTCGTGCTGCTCCAGACGATGGTACTCGGAGCTTGACTCTGATTGGCAGAAAACAGTTCAATAACTTCAAGTCAGTCGGAGATAGCGATCCAGAGGAAGGTAGCAGGTGTGAAGCATATCAATCAATAGAGCACAGATAGGAGCATTACCGGGGAGTAGACTCTCCGAGGCGCTGGTCTCCATGTCCTCCGTAGGGAGCGCTGTCTTCGACTTCTTCTTGCCCATTTTCCTTCTTCTTGTTTTTTGATGTGAAGATCGGCTTCTGGCTTCAAGATTAAATTTAGCCAATCACAGACACTCTTATTATTTTTTACTTCGAAGTAAATTTTTGACTACCAAAATAACATGATGCGCAGTGTGTGGCGTCCTGCGCTCCAGCGCGCGCGAGGCTTCGTGGCGGCGCGCGGAATGAGCTCCACGTCATCGCGTTTCGACAGATCTGCAAAGCTGACGGACGAGAGCGTCATGGAGCACCTGGTGTGCCCTATCTCCAAATTCCCGCTGCGTTACGATACTTCACGCGGCAGCCTCGTGTGTGACGAGATTAACGTCGAGTACCCGATTTGGAAGGGAACTCCTTTGCTTGTGCCTTCGGAAGGACGTCTTATTAACTCTAGCGACAGTGGAAGTCACGAATAGACTTTAGATGTCTGCAGTGGTGAAGAATAAAGGGGCAGTTTGTCTATTGACTTTCGGCAAGTTTTAATTCTCTACGCACAGTTGCAATTGGATGTTTAGTACTTGTGGCGAGCCGATCGTCGAGGGTTGCGGCGTACTGGGACGGTCGCAGGTTCCTTCCGCCGCTCTTTTGAACGCGAGATTGGCGTGCTAAACTCTTCGTCAATACGCTCCAGCTCCATAGCTTGTAGCTCTTCTGTTGCAGGTGACATTGGGTGGTCTGAATCATGATGTGCTATCTGCAGACGCGAGTCACTGGACGGCTCACGCACAAATTGATACCGTTTCGGAGTCGTCATCATGTCGGAAGTACCGGTATCGGCATCCGGTGGTGGCGTCGTGGCTTGCTGCATCGTTCGGTTCTCTAGGACTTCTGAAGACGATTCTTCAGTCTCCTGTGAAGAAACAGGAGAGCTCTCGTCGTCAGCCATGCTGTCGGTGCTGGGAGGCTTCAGCGAGAACTCTGGAACAAACGACGTGACAAAGGAGCTTAGTTTAATATGGTGCAGTACACAAAGGACAGAGGAGAGCAGCTCACCATCCGTGAAGCCTGCAGCTTTAGGAGTGGGTGGTGACAGAGATGTGGAAGCGAAAGTAGGGTTGACCTTGGCGTGAGTTGGCGACGAACCAAGCGGACGACGATCTACAGGTACGAATTGATGCGCATTCGTTAGTATGAATGGCGCGAGCAAGCGTCGAATGAACTCAAAAACCACTGAATTAGTCTTTCTTACCACCGAGCGGGGAGACGAAAGTCTGCAACGGAGTAGAAGGTGCACTGGATGACCTAGCGGGCGATTCAAAATTCAACGATTGACGAGCAATACCACGAGATGCCAAGGAGGTCGTTGTGGCATTGGGATTCGCCCTGGTAAGCGCTTGCAATGCAGACTCAGGACTCGAATCGATAGAAGTGTCTGCAGCAGCTTTTCCCTTTCCTTTCCCCTTCGTTGGTGTAGGTGACTTCGGATTACTCACGAGGGGAGAAGGCGACTCGATCGACCGCGTGGTAACGCTGGACCCTTGTCGAGAGGAATAGATACCTGGAGAGTAGTCAAACTCCCCTGCTTCCCCAATCTCCTGGAAATGGGACAGATGCTCTGCATGTGCCGAAACAAATGCACTTCCGACTGAAGTAACATCCGTTTCTTCCGTGGCAACATCTGTAGGTCTCGTTGTACTGGATCCCGATGGTGCGAGCGTCTCACCATCAGATACATCTTCCATCTCCGCATTTTCTAGCAGCGCCGGCTTCTGACGCTGTCGAGTTCCTCGCACGTTCGAGTTCCAACTTCTGTGTGGGAACGACTTTGCAGGAGGCTCAGCACACATGTTGGACAGCAGTGATGCTCGGATCCGCAAGCTCTGCTGGTTCAACGCGGCCATTGCAATCTCAGTGTCACCCCGAGACATTTCTCGAATTATAGCCAAGTGCTCGTGGTGGACATCCCAAGCGAGCTCATACTTATTTCGGAGGATATAATACATCACGAGGAAGTCTACGCGCTTGATGCTTTCGTCTCGAAGAATGTCTTCTTCTTGAAAAATGTTGCTCTCCATCATGTAAGAACATCCCAAGCGAGCTCATACTTATTTCGGAGGATATAGTACATCACGAGGAAGTCTACACGCTTGATGCTTTCGTCTCGAAGAATGTCTTCTTCTTGAAAAATGTTGCTCTCCATCATGTAAGTGTGGAACAGCTTTTCCTCCGAGGGAAGTAGCGTGACACCCTGAACAAGTTCTTTCAGGCGATGGCTCTTCATCATCCAGCTAAAAAGCACATTGAGAAGGTCCGGCCGCTTCTGACTGCGAATGAGAGATAGCGCACGCTCCCACAGGTCTAACTCGAGAGAAATGACGACTACCAGCTCCGTCGCCGCTGGTGCAGATTGCTCCAATTCTACTCCAAATGTGTTCCACACTTTCCACGCAACAAGACTCTCACCTCGGTGAACCAGAGTTTCCAGTACGTGAAGAATTAGATCTGCCTCTAAATCGTACTTCTGGTGGAGGTGCATCGCACTCGACTGCTGAAGGAGCGCAATGGCGCTCTCGTAAATAGCACTGACTTGGTCATCTCCAGACGTCTTAATCACGACGGCGTTCTCTACCAGCCACAATGCTAGCAGAGTCAGCTTCATATCGTCGCGGACGTTCAGCTGAGCTGCAAGCGAGTCTGCCAGCGACCGCATCTTCTTGGCAATCCGCGCTCCACTCTGTGCATGCTGCTTCCATACGCTCAAGTATGCTCTATCTAGGCAAAAATACAACAACAACGCCACCTGCACACGAAAGTATCCTTCAATCGGCTCGCGCTCCACCTCGTCACCATAAAACTGCACCACATCCTCTTGAATACTTGGCGTTCGCAAAAGCTCAAGAAGTTGTCCGAGCTGCGTCGGTGGACAGCTTCCTCCAAGGTTTTCCAGCGAGATGCTCGCGCTTTTCATCACGTGTTCAATCAGCAGCATGGGCTCCTTCAAGCCACTAACAGACGACAGATTACTACCGTAAATCTCCTCAAACTGTTCCCGATACGTGACGCGCAGCGACCTGGCCTGACTATAAAACGCATTGTACATCTCGCTATCCGTCGCCACTTTGTTCTCGTTAAGCCATAAGATGCAGTTGCATGCGCAAGCCACGCTCTGCGTGCGCGACAGTAATTGCAACAAGTTCTGAATCCCTTCAGTTGTTAATCGCATGAGCTCCGTCTCGTCCGTCGCGTTTCCGTCTGCGTCCACGCGGCTGGAGCTGTACGCAGCCTGTCTGGATCCATCCTTCAGTCTCTCCGTGAGCGCAATCAGGATCATACGCACACCATTGAGCTGTCGAAGTTCGTCCTCCACGGCCTCCGTCTTGGCCGATCGAGGCGACTCGCGGCCGCTAAACTGCTGCTCGCTGACCATCTCGTTCACGTCCTGCTCGATCGCTTCGAGTCGACGACGAGTCCACTGCTGTAATGCAATTGGTTCTTTTAAAACATAGTTTTTGACCCCAGCGAAGGCGCCTTCCGGCTGATGCGTCTTCTCCGCGCGCACGTAGGCCACCACAAGGTGCGCCAAGCCACTCTTGAGACACAAGTCGAAGAGAGAATTACGCTGTACAAGGTGCTGAGCGCCTGGCTGTCCACCGTCCTGTGAAGTGTCCACATTGGCGCGACGGAAGACGCCAGACACGGAAAAGAACTCGAAAGTCTCGGCGGGTTCTACAAACGGCTGCCAGCCAAATTCGGCGAAGCGCTCGAACACCTGAAGACAAGACGCAACATAGATAGAAGTTAAAGTGGATGAGAGGCGAAGAGCAGCCACAGACGCGCAGAGACAGAGGAGAGAGCACCTACCGGCAGGAGCATCATTCTTTCCCTTTCCAACGCGGCTTGTGCGCCAAAGAGGCTCCCGCGCTGAGGTAGTCAATACAAATGGCAAGTCACCATACAAATGACGAGAATAATAACTGAAACCTGGTCAATTGCATACCGTACTTGAATGATTACATTGGATGCAATATCGTGGTTTTGTACCGCATGTTGCTCCAATGGAGATTCCTTGCGATAATAAGTATGGATTATAAGTCTACTGTAGTGTATTACTCTATTATGGGAACAAATGAAGCTCGCTCAGCTCGTGAACTTCATGGCAAGTTCGTGGTTGTGGGCGGCACTATCATCCACGCTGCTGTTTGCTGCGCAAGGCTCCTCGCGACACATGGGACAGTGTGTGTTTCCATGCAGCCACTCAAGCAAACAGTCCTCATGGAAGGCGTGCAGACACGGTAACTTAACGACGTTCATGTCGACGCACTCCTCGTCATCCCACTCACTTAGACAAATGCTACAGCACTCGCTGCTGTTTCTCACACCCTCACTCTCGACAAGATTGCGACGGGAGTCTACGATCACATCCTCGAGTGAAAGGACGGCCAGCTTGAGCTTCGTCTCACTTTCAATCTGCTTGTCTGGGTACTCAAGAAAGTCCCGCAAGATCGTGTAGAGCGCCAGCAGATGCTTTACTTCAACCGTCGCAGCCTCATCACTGGCCGTGGCGGAGACGTCAGCCGCCATTGGGATGCTTGAAATGATCTTAACAAGTGACTGCACGAAGGTCTCAAGTGCAGCCCTGCGTTCAGCAATAATGAGGTTATTGTCGCTGCGAATGTGACGGCGAGGAAAGGCGACCTCGAGCGTCTTCTCCAGTGCTAATAGCGGTGCGGCAACGTCGACGCCCAGCTGCTGCTTGTAGTGCTTAATAAACTTGCGGAGTTGCTGACGCACCGCGAAGAATTCCGAGTAGCGTTTGGCGATGCTCCACTTGTTACGTGTGCTGCGGAAGGAAATTTCCATCTGGTAGATGGTGGCAGGTGCAGCAACGCCGCCGGCCAGCGCCACTTGGGTGCTGATGTTGAGCGAGTTCTTGGCGGTCTCGTAGACGCGCTGCAAGCGCTGCGATTGGGTGCTGTGCTCCGTCATGTTAGCGTAAAAGTTCTTTGCTCGCGTGGAAGTAAATTGCTAAGTGAGGCGAGAGGCGATATGTTGACGAAAGTTTGCTTGTAGCTGGCAACGGTGGGATGGGCGCGTTATCTGCCGCAGGAAGGACGCGTTGTCTCACAAAGTTTATATCACCCGCAGCTGAACGAGAGCGTCTCGGATCGAACACAGCTACTTCTTCTTCTTCTTCTTCTTGGCTGATGTGTTTCGGAACTGGTACAGGCCAACACTCACCTTCGCCGCCGCATCACTGGAGTATCAATAGCGCTATAACCAGATGTATCCATGTATTTTCGGTAGGTTTGTTTTCTTGTCGCGTTTTGCAGTAGTGCGCGGAACTGGTACAGGCCAACACTCACCTTCGCCGCCGCATCACAGGAGTATCAATAGCGCTATACATGTACCAGATGTATCCATGTATTTTCGGTTAGGTTTGTTTTCTTGTCGCGTTTTGCAGTAGTGCGGCTGGGTCATCAGTACTAGAGGTTGTCACCGAAAATGTATCGCAGGACGTCCCACATCGTCGCAGTTTAAGTCACAGCAAGCCATCACAACTGCTCACAGTGCCGATTGGAGGCTCAGGTCACCTGACAGGTGCGTAAAGTTTGACTCTTTTTCGTTTCTCTCCCATGATCACAAGCCTACCAGGCTCCGGTAGTCTTTCCAAAGGGCAACAAGCAATCACAGTACGAAATGGCGCGCTACATCGCTTCAGATCCCAAATCGGACAAGGCCAACGACGCAGCACTTCAACGTTGCGGTCGGCCGGTGTGTGAAGCCCAGTGGGTACCGGTACATGTCCTATTGTTTTTCCAGTGCAAGTGATTGCTCTTCGATCGCAATCAGCATGGCACCGCCAGAGGTGCTGGAGTGCTGCGCTCGTCCTGTGATGGATACACCTTGAATTAAAGGGGTTAAATGGGGAAACTTTAGAGCTGTTTGCTAATTAAGGGTTTTGTATAACCACCCTTTATTTGTATGCATTTTTAAATGCAAACAAACGGATCTGAGGTGGCCCACACACCGTTAGAAAAAAATCGGTATTCTGGGGTTTGCTACACGCGTCTCGACCGGACAGCAGATTCTATAACAGCGGCAATGGACAAGTACGTGGCGCATCCACAGCGCAGATTTGACAGGGAGCTAGGAGCGAGACCATGGGATACTCCCCGCTGGATGCTAAGGTACTGACGTTTTCATGTTGTTATCTTGGCAGCAACGAGATGGACGCGGCGCTGATGGTGTTTGTGAACTGTTTGGGGGCGGTCATCATGGTGTCGGTCGTGGGTTTCCACTACCTCACAGCCAGGCCCAAGGACGCCGAATTGTAAGCGATTAAAGATGAAGGATGAGCAGGTGCGTGTGTCTGTCACCCGCCTACTGAAGAAGCGGCTCGATAAAGGGTCATCGTTGGACGGCGACTAATTTCTAGCTCGTCTATCGTTTGTTGTTTTGACCTTTCCAGTGATGTTCACCGCCGAATACAAAGCCAACGTCAGTGGGAGCTGGTATTTTTACTTTGATAGCGCAAGTTTCGAGTCACAAGAGAACATGAACTGGCCGTCATGGAAACTTCTGTCATTAAAAAGACTCGTACCGTCGCAAATCAAATAGTTCCGTCAACGGCTTTTCTTACAATTGGTCTGCACGTATTAACGTTGGAACATTTTCTACTACAGTATACTACGTAGTACAATCGATCCTGGCCATCGTATCCTTGCCAATACATCCGT
Organism: Phytophthora brassicae; assembly: GCA_024679045.1. Classification (NCBI taxonomy): domain Eukaryota; phylum Oomycota; class Peronosporomycetes; order Peronosporales; family Peronosporaceae; genus Phytophthora; species Phytophthora brassicae. The sequence continues at coordinate 20,511 of JAIKVB010000207.1, read as the reverse complement.
GCCAATACTACGTCCGGTATTATACTTTGAACTCTACAGTTCCCCTTCCTGTCTACCGTACATGTACCGGAAAGAATACCGGTAAAATCGATTTACCGGTAAGAATCCGTCCGTTTCCCCACATTCAAGCACAAACCTCAACAGCATGAGCTCCAGCCGCGTCCGAGTGCTATGCGAGCGCATCATGAGTCGAGGCTACGAGCCACGCGTCGCACGCCTCATGGAGAACGTCAAGGCCACCGTGCGCTCGCAGCCTGGACTTCTTTCGGTGGAAACCTACGCGCAGGTGAACGACCACACCAAATACGTCGTCTTCTCTGAGGTGAGTTATGATAATCAGTCTATAAAACTCATTCGGTTACGGTAAGTTGACGTTAACCTACATTGTTATCTATGCCAGTGGGAATCCAAGGCGCACTTTGACACGTGGCTGGCCACCAAAGAGTTCGAACAGTGCACGAAGCAGGTAAACAAATACTATTAATTCATAGAAGCACTAAAAAGGTTACTTACCGCATCCAATTTTGGGATGGCGACAGATTAACGAGCTGCTTGATGTGCCGGGGATCCACATGCGTATCTTCAAGACCCCTAAGGACGACATTTTTCTTCTCTAAGAGGTGGGAGCTCAGAAAGCTTTAAGCATCAAAATGACTACAGTAGAAGAGCATTGCATTGCAGCCTTACATTGTCTGTCATCTGTTTCCTTTTCAGTGGCCACATTTTGTATCGTCTAAAAGCCACTGTACATCCTTCGTCCACTTGGGCTGCTACCGTCGAGTGTTTTCATCCATCTAGGACGATTCTTCGGTCTTACAGCTCTTAATAAAACTTTTTATCCGATCCACAGTCGCCCGCACTGACTTGGTAAACGAATGCGGCTTGCTGTCTGGGTCTTCCCCCTTCTCGGCACGCTCGTTCTCCTCTTTCAAGAACTCCTCCATAAGCTCCTCCTGCCGCTCAGACAAGTTCCTGTAAAGTAAAAATAGTGTAGTTAGACGACAGTATCCTAAACACCGACAACTCAATAGTGTACGTACTTTGGAATGCAAACCTGCAGGTTTACCATCTGCGAGCCACGGCGGTTCGAGTTGAGTTCCTTAATACCCTTGCCACGCATCTGTAGCACCGTATCCGGCTGCGTTCCGCGCGGGATTTTCATCTCCACTTCGCCTGATAACGTGGGCACCACCACCGTGCCGCCCAACACCGCCTGTGCGACCGAAATCGGTACATCCACCATCACATCCGTACCACGACGCTTGAAGAACGGATCTGGCAGCACGTGAATGGCAACATACATGTGTCCAGACGGACCGCCACGAACACCCGGCTCGCCCTGGTGCGCCAGTCGGAGGTTCATGTCCTGGTCGACACCCTCGGGGATCTTTACCTCCACCGTCCGCGGCTTCTTCACCGTCCCCTTTCCACGACACTTCCCACACGGAGACTCAATGATTGTTCCCTGTCCGTGACAGCGACGGCACGGCGACTCCACTGCGAAGAAGCCCTGTTGCATGACCTCTACGCCCGATCCATTGCACGTAGGGCACTGTTTCTTCTTAGTGCCAGGCTTGGCACCAGATCCATCGCACGAATCGCACTCGACGTTGGCCTTAATATTCAAGTCGCGTGTTGCGCCCTTCACCGCCTCCATAAAGTTAAGCGTAACGTTCACCTGAATGTCCGCTCCACGCTGTGGCTGGTTGGCGCTGCGCCGCGAACGTCCTCCGAAGCCCTGGCCGCCAAAGAACTCGCCAAAAATGTCCTCGAAGCCCTGACCCTGGAAGCCTCCACCGCCGCCGAAGCCGCCTTGCTCGTCGACGCCGGCGTGACCATAGGCGTCATATTTCTGACGTTTGTCGTCGTCGCCCAAAATTTCCCAGGCTTCAGTGGCCTCGGCGAATTTCTTGGCCGCATTCGGGTCCGCCTTGTTAGTATCTGGGTGATACTTCTTGGCCATCTGGTAGTACTTCTTCTTAATGTCGTTCTTGCTGGCGTCTTTCGAGACGCCCAACACGTCGTAGAAGTCGCGCTTGCTGGGTTCCATGGTGGCGCGCGTGCTGTGGAATGACGCGCGTTGCTCCAGCAGCACTGAAACACCATAAGCGATTGTCGTCGGCCGCCGCGCAGGCATCGAAATTGCGCGCGCCGCAGCCGAACGCAACAGCACAGATCGCAACGCCATCACCTTCAGTGGTGTAAAATGGGGAATGGCATCGGATTGTGTGGACGCCCCGAAGTACTATTACCGGTAGCCCTGTCCTATTTAGTACCTGTGCATTCTAATATTGAATACCACACTATCTTTACATGATTAATAGAACTTGGTGTTTATAAGTAAAACCTGGGCCACCCTAATATCAAGTTGAAACTTGATCATATATTTTTATTAACTGCTACAGTATTTTGCTTTCTAGAAGCTTCAGTCGCTTTGACCAATCAGAATGAATCGAGATCTGTGACGTGTGTGAACCGTTATGCGCACGAAACGACGCGGCAATTGTTGAAGTCGCTTTCTTCAGGTTGGAAGATGGCGGATGGAGAGCAGGGAATGGCGGGTGGAATTGAGGAGATAGAAAAATATGTATCGGATCCTGAGGATGTAGAGCGTGAAGAAGGCGAAGATAATGCGGAGATTGAGGACGAGGAAGACGACAGCGAGGAAGAGGAGAGTGACGAAGATGAGGACGAGGAGGACCCGACGCAGACGATTGTGGACATGGGACGCCACGAGCGTATGCAGCGCATCCAGAAGGTCCTTTTCGAGCAGCTTGTGGGCAACGACGAGCGTGTGTCGCTGGAGCTGCGTGAGAAGGAGGAGGAGCTGCGTCGCGCCAAGGCTGCGCGTGAAGATGTGGGTGTTGCGCTGTACGGAGTGCAGCAGCAACTTGCTCAGCTGCAGGTGGCGCTTGAAAGTGCGCATCGTCGACTCACGATGTTGCATGACGAACGTTTCTCGAGCGAAGACAAGCTGGATGAGTGGAAACTAAGTGCTGAAGAGAAGAAGCTGGCGGTGGAGCGACGTCGTGCACACTTCCACAAGACGCAGGCAGAGCTGGACTCGCTCAACTCAACGCTGCGTCAAGTGGAGAAATATAACGAGGAGATGAAGCACGAAATTGCGCGTACGCAGCGCGCTGCTGAGAAGGCCGAGGAGTCGATGACTATTGCAGAGAAGGACAAGGTGAAGCAGGATCTGTACATTGATCGGCTGAACGAGCAAGTAAAGTCGTTGCAGGAGCAGCTCGGAGCCAATGCTGCTCAGCTCAAGACGCAGCGGATGGAGACTCAAGCTGCAGGGGAGACTCTGCGTGAGGCATCAGCTCAGATGGAAGCGGTTGCCTTTGAGAAGAAGCAGCTACTGCAGCAGTGGAAGAGTGCACTTATCGGGATGCAGCAACGCGATACAGCATTGCAAGCCACCCAAGCAGCCATTTCCAAAGTGGGTGAAGACGAGCTGGCATTAAGCGCCGAGCTGCGCGGCTACAAGATCTCGATCGAGAAAGCGCAGCAAGCACACGAGATCCTCATTGCTACCATTGAGCGTTTCAACGCCGAGTTGCGCTTTGTGGAGGAACAGACTGCAAACTTGCAAGCTGAACACGAACGATTCGCATCGCGCCACGAACTTCTAGCCAAGGCGCTGAAACAGACCGAGTCTCAGGTTTCCTCTGCTACTTCTGACGGTAAAAAGCTCGACTCTGAAGCAAACCAAGTGGCGCAGCACCTAGAAACAACACAGCGTGAGCGACACCTACTGGAAGATGAAATCGCCGCCGAAAAGAATGACCAAACGACAGTGCACAAGGCAGCTCACAATCTCACCAAGGAGACTCAGCGACTAGTTACACGTGTGCACGAGAAAGAAGTGGAGCTGGCAAATTTACGCAACGAAATGGCTCGAGTAGGAGTCGACGCGCTCAACGTTCAAAACCATACAGCACAACTCGTGGAAGTCCAACGAGCTCTTGTTGAAGAACTTAAGCGTGATGATCAGAGTGTGGAGCGTGCCGAGTTAGAGATTCGTCAACGAAACGACGAGATCGAGAAGAAAATGCTACGATTGGATCGACTCAACAAGAAATACGAGCAGCTTGTGAGTAAAATGGAGGATGCCGACACGGGTCCGTTAGAAGCAACTATCAAGAATTTGGTACGTGAAACTAGAGTAGGTCGGGAAGACAACACGTCCAAGCAGAAACAATGGCTCAGTACTCAGACAGCTCTCGTCCATGCTGCTAGTGAAGCTCAAGAGTTAAGTGAACGGAATCAAGAACGCAAAAGCAAGACCAGTGTACTGGAGCAAAAACAGTTGCGACTACAACACGAACTCCATGAAATGCAGCGGGAGCTCCGGGAGCTCTCGAACGGAATCGCTACGTTACATGCAGACACTGGACGTTTGAATGAACTCATTGCGCGTCAAGGATCGAAGCACGACGACCTGCTGAACAATAATCACGCTCTTGAACTTGAATTTGGCAGCGAGTTACGAGAGCTGGAGACGGCATCAGTTGCAATGGAAGCACGAGCAGCTACCTTACGACATGAAAAACAGGAACTATTGGATCGAGTAGTGGAGGTGGAGCGACAGCTAATGTTGTGGGAGAAGAAGATCCAGCTGGAGAAAGAGACAGGTATGAAAAGCAGGAACTATTGGATCGTGTAGTGGAGGTGGAGCGACAGCTAATGTTGTGGGAGAAGAAGATCCAGCTGGAGAAAGAGACACAAGCTGCTCTGGACCCTGAGGTCGGCCAAGCTGAAGCACGCAGTATGGAGAAGGAGATTCACCGTATGCGGCTGCGACTTGAGGCTTTGCAGCGGAATCAAGAGCAGATGCTTCAAGATATGGAGCAAGCAGTACACAAGCGTGATCTCATCGCTTTACGTGGACGTAGTAAGAAGGAGCAAGAAGCTGATCTCACTTTTGCGGCTCTTACGTCCAAAGTGTCCATTCTGCAGAACCAACTGCGGAAAAGTGAACGTGACGCTGCCAAACTAGACAAGAGTATCCGGACACAACTTGTAGCTGGTGAAGATGTATCATTTCAACTCGAGAAAGCTTCAGCTGAGCTCAAAGTGGACGAAGAACGTGGGTTATCTCTTCAAAGAGAGATTAATACGGCTTTGTATGAGAAACAACGCTACATTGACGCTGCAACTCGCAAGTTGCGCATGATTAAGCGGTTTGACTCGTTATGTCGCGGAGTGGGCAATAGTCCAGTTAATGAGACCCAAGCAAGTGAAGCATTGGAAAAGGCGAAGGAAGGGGTTGAGAAAGTTCGCTCTATAGTAGAAATGCTGCAAAAACACAATCCACATCTAGCGGAAGTTCTTCCTCGAGTGCTTTTACTGGCTCAAGATCCACCACCGATAGGTAAGTAGCTCCAACAGATAAAGTCTACTGCAAATACAGTATCTTTACTGATTGAATAGTGTTCTCTATTAACCTCGTCTTCTTTCACGCAATGATTCTAAGAATCTGTTGATCTTCATTGCAACTTCTTCAAGATGTAATATACCACTTGTACTTAATACAGTTCTGAAGCGAGGGGTTCTCAGATACATGCTGTAGTTCAGGTAGTACAAGAAGCAAGCAGTTAGTACTTTAAGAGAGACTATCAGTTGCTGAATACTTACTCAATGTAATCTTTTCGAGTCCTCAGAAGCAGTCCAAGCACTTGGTCATCTCCAAAAACAATACTCAATGTAATCTTTTCGAGTCCTCAGAAGCAGTCCAAGCACTTGGTCATCTCCAAAAACAACATTTCCCTTCACTAGCAGCTCTAATACCATCATACTGCGCCAAAGTGCTAGTATTTTGATCGGTTTTATGGCCTCTCTGCACTCACTGTCTTCCTCATCAGTTTCTCCTTCCTTTTCACTTCCTTCATTAGTCTCCTCATGTTCACGTTGCTGTTCAACAGCAATTGCTGCCCGCGATATTGCGACGCAAAGTCTCTTGAAAAACTTAGGAAGCCATTGAGCTAATGCTGGTGCTTGAAGCACGTGTTGCATTATACTTGTGGACCGCTCGACCAGCAGTTCTCGCGTTTGTTGGTGGCGATGCAATCGAAAGTCTTCGTACTGCTGCATCGCGTCCAGAGCAAGCAGTAAAGCGGATTGAGCATCCAAAAGCTCTTCCCGTAGTACACGTGAGTTCATTTCCATCGACCGGTTTATGGAGAAGCTCTCTACCCCACGAGCCAGCAAGTTACGAACTAAATCGTTCAAAGATAACATACTTAAGCAGTTTGTTCGTAGTTGCATGTCAAAGCACATAGCGCCCAAAACCCGCACAATACTTAGCAAGAACTCCACTTTAATCTCACCAGTTTGGCGTAATGGAAGAGAAAGCTGACGGACCATTTAGCAAGAACTCCACTTTAATCTCACCAGTTTGGCGTAATGGAAGAGAAAGCTGACGGACCAAATAACAAGCTAAACCGGTACAACCTTGTACTTGTGTTCGGTCTTCAAAGAAAAGCTGTCGTAATTCACTGGAAGAGGAGGCAGCAGCTGTAAGTTCTTTCAATAAATGGATACGCTCGACATCGTCACGTGCTTGAAGTAGATCAAAAGCGAGTGTTTCCAGTAATCCTGAGAGTTCGAAACGCTGCTCTTTCCGTGTTGGTAAATTGTCTGCAAAGTCTCGTTGAGGCATTAATTGTTTCTAAGAAGAGTACAAAATGACGTTAGATGCTAAATTGTTCACAATTTTACACTACAAACTCAACTAACCTGAAAATTTACATTCAACGCCCGTGAAAGTTGAAAAAATAATTGCGTTTGTGGCTCAAACGTGGCAAAAAACAACTCGGAAGGAGCGTTTTTCGATGATATTTGTCGTAATTGCAGTCGAAAGAGTTGACTGGTAGGAAGTAATAGCAAACCACGCTGCTTTTTAGTTGCAGGCACGATTCGATCCACTGTGGAGATACTTCCAAGTGATAAACACATTTCCACTGCAGCTTCACGTCGACTCATGAGTGGAATGATAAATAAAGCGTCTCCACTCAAAGCAAATAACTGGAAGCGCATTGGTGCTGTACTCACAACTGCTGCTTCATGGTATCGGAGTTTTTCAAACTTGTCTGAGCCAAGTCGAGCACGTAAGCGTTCGGTGTCTAAATGTCTTGGACGACACAAAGTTGGTGATAACTGCATGGATAAAGGGACGAGATACGTACTCACGATACGAAAAGCAAATGACAAGCAAAGCCTGAGGCTCGCGAGGCTCGCTGTTCTGGTCTATTGAGTATTAATACATCCACCGATCCGATCACTCGTCCTCAGACTCGACGTCTTCGTCCTCGTCTTCCTTCTCTTCACTTTCCTCCTCTTCGTTGTGGCTGCTGCTTTCGTTACCCTTTGTATCTTCTTCGCCTTCGTGGTAAACGACAGCAGCTTGAGGCTCATCGTCCTCCTGCTCATTGGTAGCATTAGTATTCACGTGGATCTGGCCCAGCACCAGAGTCAGACGACCAGCGAGCTTTTGCATCTGCGTGTGCACCTGCAATCGTGTCTCCAAAAGCTGGTACAGAGCTGAGAGATTTGACACCAGGTCAGGCTGCCCCACCAGGTACGCCGTATGGTGCAGCAAGATAGCGCGCAGCCACGGGCAAAGCCGAGCAAAGCGACTAGGAGAACGCTCGATCTTCTGCACAATAACTTCTAGCAGCGTCAGCACACGGGATGCTGACACGCGAGCAACGGTACGCGCCACCACTTTAGTGTCGCGTGTGCGCAGGCAGTACTCCATAAGAGCATTGTCACGCGCCTGGAGAGACTGCTCCAGCACACTAGCAAGAGACGAAGCGTCTGGCTTGTTGCCACGAGTCTTCTCCTCCGGGTCCATTTCACGCTCTGCGCGGCTCAGAGCGGCAGTCACGTCGCCCTCTACACGCTCACGTAAAGCTTCCACGCGCTCAGCTAAGGTGAGCTCGTTCTCCTCCTCATCCGCGTCACCGTTCAGCTCTTCGAAGTTGGTAGTTTCGTCAGCAACAGCCATGGAGTTGGTCAGACCACGACGCTCAGTCAACGTCGGCACATGGGTCTTCTCGTTTTCGGGTATAGCCTCCACTTTTTGACGCTTGATGCCGTTCTTGCTGTCAGCGTCGGCGCGCTCCGCTGTAAGGAGCAGCGCGTCACTGATCTCTGCAAATTCAAGCTCCGTCTTCCACTGACTCGGCGCGTCCTCCTCAACTAGCGAAACCTTCTCAAAAACAGGTTTAACCAGCGATCCACGTACGACAAGAACCTCATTGCTCTTGTCCTCTTGTGTGCTCAGCTGCGCAAGAAGAATGCCGGCGCTCTCCGCCGTCGAGAGCGTAGGCGGCAGCGGCTTAGACGCCAGCGCCAGCTCTGACACGTCGTTCACCTGCGCGTACTTGTGTGACCACAAGAACAAAGCTCCAGCGGGAGCAGTAACACCCACCAGCAAGTCCACAACAGGCTTAGCGTCCTCTGCGTTCTCCTTTTGGCTCTTCTTGGTCTTCTTGCTCTTCTTAGTCTTCACAACTTCACCCACAGAAGCGCGAGCGAACAGCGCGTCCGCACTGCTCGGCAGACTGAACGTCAATGCAGGCGCCTCGTGTTCCGTCAGCTCCAGGTCGTACATATTGACGAACCTGGCGCCAGCTGTAGCAGCGAACAGGAACCTAGCAGGCTGCAGATCGTCCTCCACCGCTGCAAAATGCAGCTGCGTGACAGCAGACGACAGACCCGACACGAGTTTCCTGCTCTTCTTGCCTGAAGACAAGTCGAAGGTCCGCAACGAGGCGCCGCCCGCTGCCAATACTTCCCCATCCGGCGAAACCACCAGCGCTGAGGCGCCAGTGGGTCCCACGCGGAACTTGCGCTCCACTTTTCCGCTGCTGACGCTCCACTCCAACACGTACTTGTCATTCGAACTGGAATACAGGAGACTTCCCTGTGGATTAAAAGCCAGCGCCTGCACTGCTCCATTGGCGGTGTCTGTCTGCAGAGTGCGTGTCACCTCACCCGTAGCCACATCCCACAACACAATGGCTCCATTACTGGCACCAAGAGCCAGTAGTCCCAATTCGCTGTTGCCGCCGCGTTTCTTACTCTTCTTGGCTTTAGAGTTCTGTGTCCAAGCCAGACTACTGTACCGGTAGCTAAGGTGATCGCGCTCCTTAAACTCCTGCTGCAACGCACCACTGGCCACGTCCCAGAGCTTAAGGCGGCCGTCCTCGGACACGGCCGCGAAGTGCGTCTGCGAGTCGGCGAAGAGCTGCATGGGTTCGAGGGTCTCGAAGGACGCAAAAGCTCAATTGGCTGGCTGGCTGGGGCTACACTTGGGTATTCTACTGGAGCAGAGCCATCGAACACGTGGTGTACAATACACTATTTTGGTGTTTGATAAAACATGCGACGTGTGAGATAGCTACATTGCACTTTTACTTTGGTCGCCGCAATGGAATAGCGTAGGGGGAAACTTTAGGCGGCGACGCAGCGCGGAGCTCGCTGTCGCTCTTTTTGGAGGTTATAGGAGCGCGTAGAGTGTGTGTAGAGGATGGAGAAGGTAATTTTGACTTGAGGAGGGCGGACGAGCGCTGCGGACGCCGCTGGATGTCGTTGACGTCGCAGGAGGAAGAAACTCGTGATTCTTGCAGCCAATTGCTACCACGAGACGTGCGAGTTGTTGATTCTGTAGATGACAAGCCATTGACGCTGTCGTGAGGCAGCAGCTTGGTGCGATAGCCTCCTCCCACGCGTTTAATGGACATAGGTCGTCGTGGTCGAACTGCATTAGACGGCGGCTGTGGGAGGAGTCTAAGAGGCTGCGGAGGTTTATTCTCTACAGGTACAATGATAGATGAAGAGGCGGAGCTTGTCAAATATGCGCTCTCGCTGTCTTCTTCATCGGAAAAGAGCAAATCCAAGCTGATTCCTCTTCTGAGTGCGTCAGCGATGATCTTTTCGTCAGCCAGAAGGGTTCCTTTCAATGAAGCTTGCTCGGGTAGAGTATTGATTACCTCTTCGTCCTCGTCTTCGTCGTCCTCGGTACACGCAGCGAGTGCAGTTTGACGAGCATTTTGAACAGCGTTCAACCGTTTTCGTGCCTGACGCTGAAGCACCGCAGCAGCCGAATTCAATTCCAGTTCACGACGCTCTTCTTCTTGTCTCGACTGGCGTTCACGCTCTCGAACTAACTGTTGTCGACATACATGCGTCTTCATAGCCCGCTGTAACAACGACGCAGCTTCATGTGCTGCTCGAATGTTCCTCAAGACCCGAGCAGCTCGTCGTGCTAAAGCTCCACGAATCACTTTTTGGACTGTCGTAGCTGCAACATTATCCCGCTCACGTTCCTCTTTTCTCTTCGCTGCCTGGTGAATCTGCCACATGCGACGCTGACGAGCTGCTTCACGCTGGATTCGTCTCTGTTTGCGCTTATTTTCATCCTCAAGTAGATGATTTTCCCGAGCTTGAAGCTTCTCCAGCTTGTCCTGTAGTAGTCGAGTTCGCAGAGCCGTGCGTTCCACCACGCGAGAGTAATTCTCTAACGACCCGTTCTCGAACAGAATACCGTGAAACTGAGACGTGAATTGGTCGCTGCGCGGGTGCTTAATCCTGTTCATCATGCGGTGTGCGTCGATCGGAACGCCCACGTTTCCAGGACGTGCAGTTAATAGCAACGGCAGCTTCAGTCCTAATCCTGACGAAGTTTGAGACTTGACGAGACTTCCAGCGCGTACTTGGCCTTCATTTGCCATCACACGCTAAACTGTGAGTCAAATCCTGACACCTAAGCACCAGAGCTGTATTTTTGTAAGTGTCCACGCTTCCTAATTTTACATGACTTTGTTTGTTTTGTCCCCTCACGACTCTATCTCGTTCAAGGCTTTACAACGTCCACCTCCTCTTCAGTATCACTGTCATCGTCGCTTGACGCGCTCTCTTCATCGCTTGAAGACTCTTCTTCACCCGAACTGGACGATTCATTATCATGCTCATGTTCGCTTTCATCAGCCTCGAAAAGACTGCGTTCAATCTCTTCTAGCGCCCAACCTGTTTCACTTTTCTTTAACGCAGCTACGTGAATGTCCAGCTCTGCACTGACACGTGCAAGTCGCTCATCAGAGACGGATTGGATCCACACACAATAGTCCTGGATATACAGCGAGTTGAGTAGATACTGCGTCTCAGACTTCTCCACGATCCGATAGAGCGTGAGCAGAGCCCGCAAGACGACACGTTTGCCACGCTTGAGAATCTCACTTGCTTCACGCACACAGTGAAGCGCCAAGTCGTATTGACGCAGGAACTGAGCAGAGCCCGCAAGACGACACGTTTGCCACGCTTGAGAATCTCACTTGCTTCACGCACACAATGAAGCGCCAAGTCGTATTGACGCAAGAAGGGGAAGGTTATCATGCGGCGCACAGTAGAGCGTACAACGACGCGTAAATCTGCATTCGAGTCCAGCCACGACAGCGTCGGACTCACGATGCTCACAGTCCAAGTGGACTCGACGCCACTGTCGCCTTGAGTCGTAACTTGTTCGTACGCGAAGCCAATGAGAATATCCACAAGTCCACCGACCACCACTTTTTCATCAAAACTTCCTTCTGGAAGCAAAAACTCTTTACGCGGAAGACGAAGCAGCAGTTCCTTCTCGGTATCTGTAAACGTGACTGACGACGTTGGAGCTGGAGGAGGTTGCAGTGGTGAAGTATCGAGTGACATGATGCTCATAGTATCTCCAACGTGCTTAACGTCCGAATCGACCTCCACAATCAACGGCTTTGTCTTCTGGACTTCGATGGTTTTCTTAGAAGCTACAGCAGGAAACTTTCTCCAAAAAGGTTCGTACGTCATCGCTAGCTCAAAGTACATGTCATCGCCCTGGTTAGCGAAGTCCAATAGATAGCGTTCAACGTCAAATTGCTGCTCTTCAGCTGCTTCACGTAAGATGCGACGCTGTTCCGGTTGAATCTGTTCTGGCTCAGGTAGAGACAGAATCTCACTCACTTGGCCGTGCCACACGCGGAAAAAGTCGCTGTACGCATTATTGAAGCCATAAGACGGTGCGAGATCAGTGACACGCACGCCGATTGACTCGGTGGCTGCTTTACTTCCATCAAGTTTGATTGAATCAACACTAGTGGAAGAGGTTTCAAGCCCGAGAAGCGACGAATCTGTCATCATTTCCACAGAAGAAGCTGCTGGCTGGTCACTGTTTGAAACGGAGCTACCATCAATCAACGCATTGAGTTTGTCCATCTCCTCCTGCAAATTCCCGATCGTTTCTGGCTCTGACGTCTCCAAGACTTCGATCAACGGCGCTTTACTGCAGCAGACGCAAAAAAAAACATTAGAATTTGATATATACGTACAACACTTTTGCAGTGAATTAAACGCACCGTTGGGTGTTCTTCTTAACGTTCACTGGCGGTTGTTGCGGCTGCAGCAGCTTCGTGAGCATGTCGAGGTCTGGGAATTCTTGTCCGGGTTCCTTCTTGGGTAAATGCACCACAATCGTTCCATTTTCCTGCATTCCAAGAGCCAATAATCAGCAACCAACTCCTACCAATTGTAGTACCTTTGCATCGTACCTTGTTGGGGTCGTACACCGCCTTAGCCAGCTCATCGTCCACCACCTCGTGTGGGAAATGCAGTTTGAGTAGAAAAGGTTTGCAGAAGAAGGTAAAATCCACACCGTCCACGTAAAATTCCATCTCGGATACGCGCACGAATGGCACATGGACGTGGACGAAGACCCACACCGCGTCTTGCGTCACGTGGAACTTGGGCGTCGCCACCATCGGTCTCAATCTGAAATGGCTACAGTATCAGCTTGGCCACCAACAATCTGCACACAATGAATACACCAAACAGGAACGTACCGTATATGACATATTAAGTACGATATTTTGGATCTAAAGGGAGAACCCAGTTCAGAACTTTTTAACACTAAAACTAGTTAAGGAAATATGACGGCGGACGTGGCGATGACGTCGGCGGACAGCAGTGCAGGGCTCACGAGCTACTACGAGCAGAAGATCGAGCATTTGGAGCTGACAGTGCGCGACGAGACGCAGAATTTGCGGCGTCTGCAGGCGCAGCGCAACGAGCTCAACTCGAAAGGTTAGCAATATATCTTAATTGGGTATTTATCGGTTTAGAGGGTCTTATTTGAGAGACGCAGAATTTGCGGCGTCTGCAGGCGCAGCGCAACGAGCTCAACTCGAAAGGTTAGCAATATCTTAATTGGGTATTTATCAGTTTAGAGGGTCTTATTTGAGTTGTTTTTATAAATTATGACAGTACGTTTGCTACGTGAGGAGCTGCAGCTGCTGCAAGAGCCCGGCTCGTATGTGGGTGAAGTGGTCAAGCAGATGGGCAAGTCGAAGGTGTTGGTGAAAGTGAACCCGGAAGGCAAGTACGTGGTGGATGTGGACAAGGCCATCGACATTACTAAGTGCACGCCCAACACGCGCGTGGCGCTGCGCAACGACAGCTACGTGCTGCACAAGATCCTGCCCACAAAGGTGCTTTTAATGCTGATTAATTATGGAAGACTGGATGGACTCTCTTATTTTATATTTTAAAATCTTAGGTGGACCCATTGGTTAGCCTCATGAAGGTGGAGAAGGTGCCGGATTCGACGTACGACATGATTGGTGGCCTGGACAAGCAGATCCGCGAGATTAAGGAGGTGATTGAGCTGCCAATTAAGCACCCGGAGCTCTTTGACGCTCTGGGTGTAGCTCAACCCAAGGGTGTGTTGCTCTACGGACCTCCTGGTACGGGCAAGACGCTGCTGGCTCGAGCAGTTGCTCACCACACGGACTGTACATTCATCCGTGTGTCGGGTGCTGAGCTGGTGCAAAAGTACATTGGAGAAGGTTCGCGTATGGTGCGTGAGCTGTTCGTCATGGCGCGTGAAGCGTCGCCCTCCATCATCTTCATGGACGAAATTGACTCCATTGGTAGCTCCCGTATGGAAGGCGGCGGAGGTGACTCGGAGGTGCAGCGTACGATGCTGGAGCTTTTGAACCAGCTGGATGGTTTCGAACCGGCACAGAATATCAAGGTCATTATGGCTACAAACCGTATCGATATTCTGGATGCTGCGCTGCTGCGTCCTGGTCGTATTGACAGAAAGATCGAGTTCCCGAACCCAACGGAAGGGGTACGTACATTGATGATACTGTTCGGAGTTTGTGCTACGTTGTTAACCTTTTGTATCCGTGTCTTGGTCGGATAGTCGCGCATTGATATCATGCGTATTCACTCGAGGAAGATGAATTTGCTGCGTGGAATCAATCTCAAGGTTATTGCCGAGAAGATGCCGACTTCCTCAGGTGCCGAGTGTAAGGCTGTGTGCACTGAAGCCGGTATGTTTGCGTTGCGTGAACGACGGATCCACGTTACCCAGGAAGACTTTGAGATGGCTGTGTCTAAGGTCATGAAGAAGGATTCGGAGCAGAACATGTCGATCAACAAGCTCTGGAAGTAAGTCACGACAGGATTCATAGCCATGTCAAGCGGTACAACAAAGGGACGAGTTACCGTACTATTTGGCTGTGATTGGTGCCACGTTAGCGAAATCGAATGAGCTTTGACTACATGATGTTTGTAATTGTTTGACTTTGGTGTTTTCTACTTAGATTTAGGCGGTTCCCAGTTGTAATTGTCGAAGAGCTGGTAATCCATGGGGATTTTGTCGGGGAAGGTGACCATTTTATCGATGCCGCCAAGCTTCATGGATGTGAATTCCGAATCGAAGTTTGCATACGCGCCGGAGCGTGGTCGAAGTGGTGGATCACGCAAAGAACGGTTAAGCAGCTTTGTCCAGTCGATATGATGCTTGGTGAAGAACGAGTGTTGCTTCACTGCAGTAGCCCCACCACCTGAAGCTCGTCGCGCTCCTAGACGTTCTCTCGGATTGGTTTGCAGCAATTTTTCAATCAGATCGCGAGCTTCAGTACTCATGTTGGACGGGAAGGAGACAACACCGTTCATGACCATGGAGTAAAGTTGTGCACGACCTGCTGCGCTGTAGAACGGTGGTTGTCCCGTTAACATCTCGTACAGCATGCATCCAAGTGCCCAGAAATCAACTGCTTTGCCATATCCTCGACCCGGTGGTGAAGCTGTAGATCTCTCAGCAAGGGCGAGTACTTCTGGTGCGATGTAGTCTTTCGAGCCACAGAAGGTCATGGCGAGGGTCCAGTCGTCGACTCCTGGCTTAGAGAGCCCAAAGTCTGCGATTCGTACGTGGCCTTGCTGATCTAGCAAAATGTTCTCGGGTTTGAGGTCACGGTAGATGATATCGTGCTGGTGCAGATGCTCGAGTGCAAGGAGGACTTCGGCCAAGTAGAAAGCTGCAACAGGTTCGGTAAAATGTCCACGCTGCGAGAGATGAAAGAAAAGCTCTCCTCCAGGACAGTAGTCGAGGACGATATGCAAGTGATCGATGGTCTGGAAACACGCGTGCATCTTGACGATGAACGGATGATCTCGACAGCTTGTGAGCACAGTTTTCTCCGCTCGCGAGTGCTGCACCTGATTTTGAGTCGCGATCGCACGTTTGCTGAGAGTTTTGATCGCCACCAGAGACCCAGAAGGTAAGTGACGCGCCACCATGACATGTCCGAAGCCACCTCGACCGATCACTTTGAGCGGCTCATACTGTCGTAGCATATACCCTCCGCTGTAGCTTTCGGCGATGCTCACAGCCTGAACAAGTCGAATGTCTGTCACAACTGGAACGGAAGCTGCAGGAGCTGGTCCTTTTTTCATTGGTGAAGACACTTTGACGACAGAAGGAGTTGTTGGAGTCGGTGGAGTTATTGGTAACGCTGTACGCTGTGCTATGGCTTTTGCCTTGGAGATTAATGATGTGGGTGAAGGTAAACGAGTACCAGTCTTGGGAGGACTGTTTGGTGGACTGGTTAGCTTAGGAGGACTGACACTTTTAGCTGTTGTGGTTGACGATGGAGGAATTATCTTGAGTGAAAAGGTCCTTGTGGCTTTTATATCGGTGGTTGCTAGTATCAGTGGAGCGATTGCTGCGGAGACTTGAGTCTCGCTGTTTTGCAGCTGAGTGAATGTCATCTGTAAGCTAATGCTGTTTCTTCTCACGTTGTCGGAGGTGATGATTGTTGGATGCTGAGTAGTTACCAAAGTGTTTGAGTTACTGTCAGGAGACGTATTGGCTGCACAGATGGCAAGTCTCTGCTGGGGTGCAGTCCACTGCTTCATCATTGTCATCGTGCTAGAGTCAAACTGTCTTGACGGCTCAAAAGCGGATACGAAGCGGATTCGTGGACCAATTGTCCTCTGATTGGCATTCGGCGACACTGATGAACGTAGTGCAGTATCATTCTGCTTTTGACTACCGGTACCGGCAGGACGAAGCTGTTGAAGGGATGGCAAGTCTCTGCTGGGGTGCAGTCCACTGCTTCATCATTGTCATCGTGCTAGAGTCAAACGGTCTTGACGGCTCAAACGCGGATACGAAGCGGATTCGTGGACCAATTGTCCTCTGATTGGCATTCGGCGATACTGATGAACGTAGTGCAGTATCGTTCTGCTTTTGACTACCGGTACCAGCAGGACGAAGCTGTTGAAGACCTTCCCATGGCCAAATGAAGTGGAATAATCGACGTCCAGCATTCTCCACAAATCCATTCACGCACAATTCATGACAGTGTTCCGGACCAATATCTTGTTCTGCCACGATCTCTTCATGTTCATTCAAACTGATGGGACGACGTTGTTGTCCTCTTTGAGTGAAGGATATCCGAGTGTTCTGGTACAGCTGAAGCAAGTGGCTACATTTACCCCCTTCAACTGGTTCACTACCAGTGCTTGTACTTGTCAAATTCACTTTTAGAAGACTTGTTCGAGATCCTCTGATGACTCGACAGACCACCGTATTATTTTCTGGACTGGGCTCTGTATCAAACTCTGTCTCACTCTCCAGCATTAACACACTGTCTTCACTTGCATCAATACTGTCGCGTCTGGTTCCATTTCGTCTTGCCCATTGAGGAATGAGACTCGAGATGCTGGACAGCGTGATTAATCGGGATGGTCGACGTTGTGTGGGACTACGGCAATACTGTCGCGTCTGGTTCCATTTCGTCTTGCCCATTGAGGAATGAGACTCGAGATGCTGGAGAGCGTGATTAACCGGGATGGTCGACGTTGTGTGGGACTACGTCGATTATTTTCAAGCTCAACTCCGTTCTTGTCGAACTGGTTCCGTCTGGAATGAGCTCCCGCAGCGTTCATCATTTGCTTAATTTCATGAACAGCCATGGGCGTATACCCATGGAAATGGAGGATAAGAGTACCTACAACAGTAAAAAAAGGATTCAATTGTTAGGTTGGAGATCCAACATGAAATTTCAACTTATATTGTACCCCAGGCCCTCAAAGGTGATCGAAGCTCGATACAGAAGTTTCCTAGCAATGCTGAAGATGCATATGAATGTACAAAATACTCGGCATTTTGAAGAGCCAGAACACCACACGGAGCAGGAGCTGTCGGGTGTTGAAAGTAAAAGAGATATCCTGCGTATTAAGTGGGGTAAATAATCACAGTTGGAGGTTTACACACGATTACACCATTCTTTTATCAATATACAACCACCTTACCTTCCAGAATCACAAATACACGGGATACAATCTTGCCAGTTTTCCTACCTCGTTTTGTTAAAACTGGTTGCGTCCGAAGGTTCACACCATGAAAGTAAGTTGCTCCTTTGGCGAAGGTCTCTGCATCTTGGACTGGAGCTTGAGCTGTAGTTTCATTACCGACTTGTGCTGTCGTATTCTCCGACATTTTCTGTGTGAAGCTACTGGATGAGAAATGCCTCTAGTTTGATTGAGAAGCTTCGACGCTACATGGATTGAAATCGCAAGAATAGCTTCAAGTAGCAGCTTTGGTATACACGCCCACTTTAGACTGCACAAATTCAATGGGGTGAAGCATAAGATTAGGGTCGGAAGGCTGATTTTTAGGTCGTGGATGCACTTTCGACACGAATAGCTTCATGCTGAGGTTTTCGAGTTCCTTGGTCAGCGGTAAGTTACCTAAATCATTTTACAGTAGTACCGGTACCGGATCACTTTGGCTGTGAGTTACGCAGTCTGGGACTGTATGATTCATACATAAACTTCATACTATGAAGTTTATCGTTTGACGTACCGTATTATAAAAGCTTGAGGTTCCCTATCTTGCAGGATCACAAACCTATCAGCATGTTTGATTCTATTATAATCGCGATCCACCCGACCAGATGATAGGATACCAACATCTTACGTGCCATCACGGCTCTATAGTAGAATACCCTGTACAGTACCTCGCCTCGGTTACCCTGACTGCTTCAGTGTCACTTTGATTTCCACCACCAAAGACGTTCATCCACTACACGAGAAAGATGCGCGTACTCATCTCCATTTCCACGTTTGTAGCATTGCTAGTTCCTTCCTTAGCTCTGACTAAAATCTCAAATGGAGAAGGTATTAATTCTGGTGTAAAACAACCTCTACTTAATCCAGCGGATTGGTTCCTTACGGAACAAGAGATCACCGACTCTCGAGGTGGAGTACCACGCACTGACATGGCCGTTTACACGACCGATAATGCAGTAACATCGTATACCGTGACGAAGGAATTCTACGATGCAGTATATGAAGACCTTATCCGAACCAAGAAAGGAGACCGTGTCATGCTTACTGGATGGACAACCGGTCTCGATCCTTTAAAGCCGGATATTGATCCTACAGGAGCCACAACGGGTGTGGGTCCAGTATTTGCTGGAGTTGTAAAGCGAGGTGGAAACGTCGACATCCTGACGTGGTCGAATATTGCTTACAAGTCGTTCAACATTGAAGCTCGTGACGTGATCAATAAAATCCCTGTATCACCGATCAATGGAGCCAAAGCAACGTTCTCAACATTGAAGCTCGTGACGTGATCAATAAAATCCCTGTATCACCGATCAATGGAGCCAAAGCGACTTTTATCTTCGATGATCGAGTTCCTAGTATCGTCGCTTCTCACCACCAGAAAAATATGATTATTACTTCGTCCTCGGATCCCAATGGCCAACCTGTGACGTATGTGGGGGGAATTGACTTCGCAAACGATCGGTGGGATAATATGTATCATAACGTGACCGGTATTCGTGATGCAAGCGGGATTACCCACAAGAACAAGGGCTGGATTGATGGTCAAGTTCGAATCCACGGACCTGCTGCGAAGGACGTCGCGAGCAACTTTCTAGCTCGTTGGAACTCGGATTACTTACCAAGTCAGGGTATTGAAGACAGGCTACTTGACTTTAAGAACCCAAAGTACCAAGATATCCCACCACTCAACTACACTAGCAGCAACATCTCTGCTACTTTGGGGAAACAAAGTGTTCAGATCACACGGACGTTCAGCTGCAAGTACAAACACTATGACAAGTTTGCTCCAAAGGGGGAAACTTCGCTGTTTCAAGCACGTATTAAGGCTATTAAGAACGCCAAGAACTTCATTTACATTGAAGATCAGTACTTTATCCTCGTGCCGGAGCTACTGGATGCGATTATGGAGGTGATGCCGAGAATTCAGCGTCTCGTGGTCGTCACTAACCCACAAACCAACATGTTTAACAACGCTGGGTACATCAAGTATCTGTACGAGATGGTGTCGCCTATCCGAGAGAAGTTTCCGACTAAGTTCCGGATTTACACAGTCAAGTCGAAGCTGAAACTTCTCATTCATACAAAACTTGTCGTAGTCGACGATGTTTATTTGTCCATTGGCTCCGCCAACTGGAATCGACGTAGTATGACATCCGACTCGGAACTTAACGCGGATATTGTGGACAGTGACACGGTGAAAGCCCCTGAGGGGGTGACGGTAGGCAAAATGCCTCGAGACTTTCGTATCCGCAAATTCCAGGAAATGACGGGACTTGGGTATGAAAAACTGGATTCCATGACGTTTATCGAGGCAGCAGACAAACTTTCTGACGCTGCTGCTGACAACTCTACTATTCTGGATATGCTGGACATTGACTATCATTCATACTATGTCGCTATCACTGACACGATGCGAAAAGTTTCGGACCCTCAGGATGTTTGTACGGCGAAATAATAGAGCAACAAATGCAACGCCCAACAGCAGATTTGTGATCTAAACTCATTGCTTATACAAAATACCACTTTAAAACAACGTAAAGGCCGTTCTAGTGTGTATTTTTTCCTTGTTCAATGTTAAAATTCTTAGATTTAAACACTGAGATGAGGCAGTCTTAAGTATTCTTCCAGTGAAGTAATGTGGACACTGAGATCGCCAATCGATGCAGGAGGTGGACTAATACGCCGTTGCCAAACTTGAGCATCATATCGCTTCAGTTCCGCTGCATCCGGCAGTTCTACAGCTTCAACACTAGTATTTGACGCTCCAAAAAGACGGAGATCCTGAGCAATCTGGAGCCAAGTCATCATCGCTGTATCAAAGAAAACAAC
>JAIKVB010000206.1:0-36345 GCA_024679045.1 Phytophthora brassicae | reverse complement strand
GCGTTTCTTGCGGCGGTCTCTCTCCTTACCGATTTGGTCCTGTACGAAACGACCAAAGGACTCGGCCAAGTCGTCGATGCGTCTCTCGTGCTCGTGATTCTGCGTCGACAGCTCGCGCTCCAACTGTAACACTTGGTCCTTCAGTGCCGTGATCGCTGTCACTTTCTCTTTCAAAATGGTGGCGCTCTCCGCCGCAGCGGTCTTTGCGTTGACACTCAGCTTCTGCAAACAACAAAGGTTTAGTTGGTACAACAAGCTCTCAACCAGCAAATGAACGCACCTGCATCCGCTCATTAAAAGTGTTCTGCAGTTGCACAAGTCTGGCGTCCTGTTCCTCCACCTTCTGAACTTGCATTTGCAGCTTCTCCTCGCTCCGATCTCTCTCACTCATTATTGCAGCCAGTTGCGTCTGTTTCTCCTGCAACAGCTTCGTCTGCGTCTCTATTGCAGCTTCAAACTTGCTCTGCTCTTCATCTCTGACTTGTTGCAGCGAGATGTTATCCTGTCGGAGTTGTATGATGGTTTCAAGGTGCTTCTCCACTTCTCGTTCCAAATGCTGTCGGGGTTTTTTCACCTCAATGACTTGAGCTTCAACTGACCCAACGGAACGCTGGATACGCTCCTCCATTTCCGTCTCCCAGTGTTGTTTAAGCCCCCCGATAATCTTCTCGTGCTCAATTTGCGACTGCAGCACCTTCGACTGCAGAGCTTCACTCTTTTCCTTAAGTTCACGAACACTTCGTTCGCTTGCTTCTAGTTGCGTTACAGTATAGCTAAGCTGTGTCTGCACAGAACCAACGATCATGTCGTGCTGTCGCTGAGTTGCACTCAAGTCGCCTTCATAGTCCGACGTAAGCTTGGCTTCTTTGCGCGCAAACTCCTGTTGAGCATCTTGTAGCTGTTTCTGCAGCTTCCCGATTTCTTCTGTTTGCGTCCTGTAGCACTTACTTAGCAACCATATCTACCTCAATAAAAATAAATACTTACCTCATTGTGAGCGTTGCGCGATGAACTTCGTTGTCAAGAGCGTACTTGGTCTCTTCTAGCTGCGAGATCTGCTTGTCTTTCTGTCCCGCTTCCTTGCTGTGTAAAGTCTCTAAATGGCCTAATTTCTCACGCACAGACCCATTCTCACGCTCAAGAGCAGTTCTTGCCGATCGGTACTCTTCAAACTCGAGTTTCCTCCGGTTCTCAAGCTCGTCAAGTTGCATTCGCAGCTCGTGGACGTGACGTTTTGCATCAATCTCACGCTGTTGATACCGATCTCGTTCTTCTTTATTCATTTCAGCGTCTTTGCGGACCTGCTGGACTTGCACCTCAAGCTCTTCCATCTTCTCTACCTGAAGATGATATAACTATTTCATTAATCGATAATACAGCAACATGGTGCATCTCATCGTACCATTTTGTGCAGTTCTCGCTTGCTTAGATTCATCTCCGTCTCTAGCTCCTCCTTCTCTGCTAAGACTTGTAGCAGTAGTCAGTTCTCGCTTGCTTAGATTCATCTCCGTCTCTAGCTCCTCCTTCTCTGCTAAGACTTGTAGCAGTAGCTGATCATCCTGAGCACATTTTGGACTCGATTTGTTTGATTCAACATCTTCATCGGGTTGGCACGACGCATCAACAGCCAACGGCGGAACTTTCCCCGTCAACGCTCGATTCCTATCAAGTAACTCCTCAATCTCGTCCACGTGCTTCAAGCTGCTGTTGTTCCCCATGAGCTCCAGTGTTACAAGTGAATAATTGCTCTGTAGAGCCTCACGAAACGCGAGAACACCTGGATTCCCCACCTCATTCCAACGCAAATCCAATTGCCGTAGTGAGCGATTAACTCGCATTGCTTTTGCGAGTGCCTTGGCACCCTCCGGACTAATGTTGTTGTTACGCAAATCGAGGGTTAACAAGCGTTTATCGACCTCCAGAGCACCAGCGAGAGCCTCGACTCCTTGATCAAGTAAACCGACATTATTCCACTCCAAACTGATGGACACGATGTTGTGGGAAGAACGTAAGAGCGCTCCAAGTGCTCGAGCTGCACCAGCCTCAAAGCAATTGCCTCGCAGATCTAATCGCGTAGGGACACTCGCAAGCCGAGCCTTCTCGAGAATCTCTGCAAATTTGTCGTCTCCCAAGTACGAGTTACTGTAGTCGAGCACTTCACCAAGGACTTGCTTCGGGGGAATTAGAGCTACATTCTCCGAGTCTTCGACGAGATATCTCTTCGGTGGGATCGTCATTTAGATTATTAATAGCGACCCGTATCGTGACAAGAGGTCGTTCTATCGCGATCTTTAGGATGCTGAGTCTGTTCAACTAAAAGCTGCAGCATGAGAGAAGGGAGTTATGATACGATTGCTGTCCCGAGACTCTGCAAGGTAGACCAACAGGTAGTTTTTTTGTGAAAATCTGAACGGAGTCCCTTCTTACAGATTTCCACCTGGACTTCAACATCCCCATGTGGTTGGACGGGAGTTATGATACGGTTGCTGTCCCGAGACTCTGCAAGGGAGACCAACAGGTAGCTTTTTTTGTGGAAATCTGAACGGAGTCCCTTCTTACAGATTTCCACCTGGACTTCAACATCCCCATGTGGTTGGTAGCCATGTGTAGGGATGACACCAACACAATCCATTGCGATAACACGACCAAGATTCCCAGAATCATCTACTTGTTGAATATTTACCCAGAAGTTTGGTCCCACCAGATGAACACAGTAGATATCTGAAAAACACACACAGACGCGTTGCCGTACTCGCGTCGCTCGTTAGCTCGTCGATTTGACGGTCAAATGTGGCATTTAATGTTGCAAGTGGTTTGTAACTCGCACGCCATTCTACTTTATCACTTTGTTCTGGATGGAGCACAACCATTCAACCCCAAGCTACATGAGATGTCGTACATCTGGAGCGTCATTCTACTTTTTCACTTTGTTCTGGATGGAGCACAGCCATTCAACCCCAAGCTACATGAGATGTCGTACAGCTGGAGCTCTGACTTCAGCCATCAGCGTCTGTATACAGTAGCACTCGCCCTACCATGTACAGCAAACATTTATGTTACTTCGAGTATAATATCATTTACAAACCTATTCTTCCTCAGCTTCCAGCTGTAAAAATTATCCATTTTCTTTAGAAATAGTTCTCGGACTCTGCCGTCGGTTACTCTCCAAATCACGAAATCCATCTGGTAGTAAGCGTAATTTTAGTCCAGGCGCTCACTCTCGAAAACACCGCATTTGTAACAAAGTCACTCGTTTAATTCAAGTTCTTATGGCCACCTCCACTACTTCTCTACTGCTTCATTCACGGATTCAAGAAAGTCTCGATGGTCTCCAATGTGTGGCTTTGGTCGAGTGTCCCGCCTCCAGTCGACTATTTATCGACAAAAACACGTTAATGACTTCTACAACCAGTAAAGGTCGCGATGCTAGAGCTGCTGCACTGCACGAATTAGACTTCCACTTGTCACTTCATGATGCAGAGAACGTCGTCACCTTGGAGCGACATTTTCTACAAGAAGAACGACTTCATCTATTGTACGAACATTGTGCAAGGGGTGACCTGCTTGAAATCATGCAGCAAGAACTTCGCCTTCAAACGGCAGGTGTGCCATCTCACAGCTCGTCGATGAGAACTTGCACCGATTCGGGACGAAGCAGCATCTTTAGTGCTCTACTTCGCGGTGTGAACGCTTTACACTCTGCCGGTATCGTTCACTTAGACTTGTCACCGGAAAATATCTTCCTCACAGACTCTGGTGTCGTGAAAGTGGGGGATTTAGGCCACGCCCAACGATTCCAGCTCAACCAACCAAGTATCCAGATTGTACAAGTGGCTAAGGAAGCGTATGCTGCACCGGAGGTTTTGGCTTGTAACGTGGTAGAAGATGCTCGACAAGCTGATGCTTGGTCTCTAGGCGTCATTCTGTGGACCATGAGCACTAAACGAGCGTTGGTGCGTCGAGCTTCCATTGATAGTGATAAACTCTTCGCTCGAATGACTGAAATGGGTACGACATTCGCTCTCCAGGAGACTGGACTGCTCTCTCAGATGCCGATTACCATGGTTGATTTATTGACTGGGCTTCTTGATACAAACCCCAAATCGAGACTGTCAGTGACTGCAGCACTGCAACATCCTTGGGTAAAGCAAAACTCTGCAGCAAGTAAACTGCAGTCTCGACGGAAATCCATTGGCAACATGTTCAAGAAGGGAGGAGAATTATTGAAGAAACATAAACACCCAACCGAGAAAAAGTCGCGAGGTCGCACGGCTAGTGCTGAGATTGCACTCGAGTCTACTCGTGTTACCTTGACATCCCGAAACCAAACATAGAAACCTACTTCCACTTACTCGTGTCTCGTTAAAACACGTTTATAAGGGCATAAACCCCAACTAACAAGAGATTTTCTACCATTCTGTAGTTGTGGTATAGATACATTTCAATAAGGTACTTCGAAAAGAATACCGGTACAGTACTTAAAACGTGAAACTCCAGTCGATGTCCCTCCAAGCCGTCGCGTTGTTTGAATCCATCGACGCAGCTCACCACCGGTTAAAACCTCTTCAACGGTGAGGATTTCCGATGCGTCGGCACTTCCTCTTCGCTGAGGATGAACAGGAACGAAGTGTTGGCGAAGGGAAGGCCAATTTGCTTCGACTATGGCACGATCGCCGAAATGCGATGCTGGAAGGAGACGAATCCGCCAAAGGCGGTGAAGCGAACGTCTCTGTAGCTCGAGAGTTGACGAGACTTTGGGACATAGCCAAACCCCTTAGCTCATTTACTTTGCAGCGTGACCAATACGTCGGATTCTTTGCTCGAGCTGGAAAATCTTTGATACTTTCATTATCAACCGATGCCATTGCAATTCACGCAGCTCAACTTGACTGGGAGTACGACTTAGAAGGTGTCGGAAGTCTCAACAACTCCACTAAAACAGCTTCAAGTCTAGATAATGAGGTCATGACAGCAGAACAATTTCGTGAAGCAGTGATGCAGCTCGCAGAACTGATTTTACCAGTCGAAAGTACACCCAGCGTCTTCGCCACCTTCTTTCAGGATCTGCGCAACTCGGTAGCGGAACTTGCTATATCTCCTCCTAGAAGTAAACCAGAGCAAGATGAGACCAACTTTGAGCCAGTTGAACGCTTCACGCTTCGCCCGATGAACCGGATTCTGAAAAGTGCCACTGACGCGTTCCTGCAAAAAGTTGCACCATCGAGTGAGGCCTTACGAAGTATCCGAGGACTTGAACCTCCTGATCAACGAGAAATGTCACTCAAACAGCTTCTTCTCTGCTACAACCCGCGAAAGTTTTCTCTCACGCGTGCTTTTGCAAGCCAGATAGAGGATGGTAATGACAATGGCACCAAAGTAGCTGAACAAGTCGAGACCGGTACAGTTGGTACGTTGGATACCGATACCGAAGACGAAACGACGGCGGCGAAGTGTTTGCATCAAGAGCTTGTGGACTCAATTGGCTTAGGAGCAACCCCTGTCCGTGGGAGAAAACTTCACCGTGAGAGTAGAGCACATTGGCATCCTGAAGATGCACTAATTGCTGCTTTAACCGAGTTTCCAGCTTTAAGAGTTGCGGTTGTGGGACCACCTGGGTCTGGGAAGACTCGCCTTGCTCGTGTACTTGCCCGACGACTTGGACTGAAGTATTTGTCACTGGATGGGGTTATACAGCGCGCTGTTGAGGGCAAACTCCGAAAACGCCGACGTCCACCTGTAGCTGTTGCTCCTATAGACGCAGAAGACTTAACCGTAGAAGCTCCTCAAACCACAGAGACTTTGGAATCCGAAAAAATCTATGCTGACCAAAGTGATGTCGATGATGAGATAGACCGAGTTTTTCGAGATGAAGACTTTGATGCTATTTATGCAGGTGGAATTGTTTCTCGGGGTATGGCCCTGGACTTGTTTCGACTGGAAACCACGCGTTGTTCACTCGGTACGTCACTAATCATGTTTGGATCGAGAGAAAACTCACTTGACTAATCATTTTTCATGTAGCTGGTGTTGGTGCGATACTGGACGACGTGTATCCATGTGAGTTGTCGATATCGGACAACCAGAAGCAAAGTGTTCCAGTAGACTACCTGATTACGCTTACAGCACTTCCCAGTGAGATAGAATACCAATTTAAAGGCTCTAGATTTGCGCCAGCAGCAGGTCGTTTGTACTCGGTACGAGAGCTTGCAATCTTGGAGGCAACCAACGATGAAGAACTGGCTGGTGAGGGTTTCGCTGATTTTCTCCTATCGATAAAGCCTGAAAGTGAAGCCGAAACAGCGCAGGGATCCAATTCTGTTGTGGACAATGAAGATGTCAGTACGAGTGCCGAAAAGCAGGAAGACGGTGAAACTTCTCTTGAAATTGACCAAGATGGAGATGGAGATGACGGACAAAACTCGGTACACAAGTCCGTACCACCACCAGAACCAACTTCATCGGAACGTAACGAGATTGAACCTCCCAAAGAACCGATTTTGCCGTTTGGTTCCATTGCACTGGCAGATTTTACGAAGAAATACCGCGAATATATGACGCGAATGCAGCGTGAGCTTTCAACACAACGATCTGCTGACTTCGCCGGAAAGCGATCCAGTTACCATTCGGTCGTAGCTCTGGCAACTCAGTCTTTCACCATGATTCGAGACCACTGTATCCAGACAATCACGGGTGTAAGTACTGTTTGTATCGTTGTGATTTTCTTGTTATCTTGACGTTCGCTGTGCTTGTCAATTTACTCTAATAGACATCCTCCGGTCTTTCTCGCTTTAGTACCTCGCGTGAAGCGTGTCCAGTTCATCTGCCGGTGGGTTTAACCGCTTCAAGTCGGGCTGAGAAAGTAAAATGGTTGCTCTATGGAGACTGGAGCGATCTTCTTGATGCTGAAGCATACTCAACCACAGAGTCATTTGCACGACTACCAAGACGTGACACAAAACGCCGGTTGTTCTCAAAGTGGCGCGAGTTTTGTCCTGTAGTATCCACTTCTGTCTTCTGCCGGTGGGTTTAACCGCTTCAAGTCGGGCTGAGAAAGTAAAATGGTTGCTCTATGGAGAATGGAGCGATCTTCTTGATGCTGAAGCAAACTCAACAACAGAGTCATTTGCACGACTACCAAGACGTGACACAAAACGTCGGTTGTTCTCAAAGTGGCGCGAGTTTTGTCCTGTAGTATCCACTTCTGTCGGTACTCTGACACTAGGTGATCCTGATTTTGCAGCTTGCTTCTCCGGTAGGATTTACCTTTTCGCCTCACAAGAAGCATGTCGTGATTTCTGTGCAAACCCATTGCAATTCTTGCGTCGTGAGATTCCCGTTCAGTCTAAAGGTCGAAAATTCTGGCTCATTACCACAGACGCAGAAGGTGTTATCACTCCTTCTTACCTAGAAGTTCTTGAGACTGGACTCCACGTACAGACACTAAGTACTTCCAAGTTGCTGAAGTCATCGTCAAGCATTGCGATGGAAATGCGTCTCATGAGCGGACAAATTGTTTCTCCTGTTGAAGGCGCAGTGGTAGTTTC
Source organism: Phytophthora brassicae (assembly GCA_024679045.1). Classification (NCBI taxonomy): domain Eukaryota; phylum Oomycota; class Peronosporomycetes; order Peronosporales; family Peronosporaceae; genus Phytophthora; species Phytophthora brassicae. The sequence continues at coordinate 28,801 of JAIKVB010000206.1, read as the reverse complement.
TGACGCTGTGAACGCTTTGATAGCGAAAAACTCGTCGTCTGGGTGGATGATTATGGACTTACCACTCACTCAAGATGTCGTTGCTGTTCTACTCGAACACGGATGCGTCCCCGATGTAATTTTGCTTCTGGACAGGAAAGCTGGCGCTCTTCAAGAAGATGGCGAAGAGAATACTACCGACATTGTTAACCCTTTGTCTGTACTCCGAAGCCAGCAGTTCCAGGCTGAAAAAGCTGGTGCTGAGGTGGTATCAAAAGGAATTGGAGGCGTCACTCGAGTGATTAATTGTCCATTATTCCGTAAGCCGAGCGACACTTTGGCAGTCATCGAGCGAGAGCTTAATCTCCTTGCACCCCGAGTAGACAAAGTCGAAGACGGCCATGTTCCAGAGTTGGTTGACGAATATGATCCGAGTTTTATCTTCGCCCCACCACTGCCGGAAAAAGACGAAGAGAACCAAGTTCCAGCTTCACAGGAAGGAGAAGACGAAACCCTCGACCTTGAAGCAGAAGCTCAAACTGAAGCAGCAAGAAGCCGAGCGTTGCTGCTTCAAGGAGAGTGCGGACGCTTCTGTCCTGTAACTTGGAGCACCCGAGGACTGCTGGTACCTGGACTACCAGCCAACGTCTGCTCATTCCGTCAGAAATTTTATACCTTCGCTACTGCTGGTACCTGGACTACCAGCCAACGTCTGCTCATTCCGTCAGAAATTTTATACCTTCGCTGGTGAACTGGAACGCCAAGCTTTCGAGCGAAATCCAGCAGCTTTCATTCCAAATGGCCCTCGAGCAACTGCAAGCTTCGTGCCTTGCGTTTTGGTGCTTGGAGTTCGAGGTTCTGGACGTGGCCGAGTTGCTGCGGCACTTAATCACTTGGAATCGGAGCATGTTGATTCAGAGGTAGAGTATGTCAATGTCGACTTGGCTGCTGTCACAAAGAGCGAAGAACGGAGACGATTGATTGAGGAACTCAAGCCGGAAGAAACTCGCGTATCTTCAGAGGAAATGTTCGCCTTGGCTCTTCAAGACGCTCTACAACATCAGCAACCAGAGTCGAGCAAAGCGGTGGCACAGATTATTGCTGGCTTGGGGCCAGAGCCTTCACGTATTCCAACCACAGCGATGTTGGAGATGTGCTTCAAGCAGGGACTCTATCCAGCACTTGTGGTACCGCTCGTAGTGTCCGAAGATGACGCGGTAGACACTTTGTTGGGTCGATGGGCCGCCAGTTTTCCTCCTTCTCGTCGAAAACTTGCTCTCATGCGAAAGAAAGTGGGGGGAGTTGAAAATGAGGAGGATGTCGATCCTGAAGACGAGGACGAAGAACCACCGATTGATCTTGAAGCAGCACAAGAAGAAGAAAGTAGTCGATGAAGACGAGGACGAAGAACCACCGATTGATCTTGAAGCAGCACAAGAAGAAGAAAGTAGTCGACTCCACGAACAATATGCGGAGGACCAGAGCGCTCTGGATGAGGCTCTTGCTGGACTCCGATCTCGTGGTGTGAGGGTTTGCAATCCTGTCGACGCTTCTGGTGCTACTCGACAAACAGTCAAAGACGTGAGACGTATCCTGAACGACTTTATGGCTGGACAGGAGACACTGTTCGAGCATTGCGAGGTATTTGACTTATCATCAGACGGATCAATCCAGCGGTTGCTCGCTTCAGGAGAACTTCTTATCGGTAAACATGGACTAGCCTGTCCCGTGACAGGGAATACAGATTCTCTCTCGGCTAGCTTCGCCAAAGTTGTGGTGTATCATGAACAGCTCTACTTTCCACAGTCACGCGAGTCCCGACGAGCCTTCATGGCTTGTCCTTCCCGTTACTTAGATAAAGCTAGTCTTCCACCAAGACATCAAGTAACCTGCTGTGTAGCTGGAGCTCCATTATCTGGCAAGACTCGCATCGCCCTTAACCTTGCAAGCGCACTTGGGTTGGTCTACGTATCTCCTCAAAATGCTGTCGAGTGGGTGATACAGTGTCATGGTGGATCAACACTGTGGAATCGGCTGAAGACTATCACCGATCAGCAACTAAATCCTTTTAGCGATCCAAGCACCATCCATGAGGCGATTTGTGCTCGTCTTCGCTCTTCAGAATGCCAGACACGTGGGTGGGTTCTTGATGGATATCTATTGCACCGTCATGAACTGCAATTCAGTCTTCCACGTCCTGGTTCGAATTCATCGCAAAGTATTCGCCCAGACATGCTTTTCATCTTGGAGCGCGGATTCCAAAGTGTTTGGAAGGAGCATAGCACACACGTTGATAGAAATGCTCTCCAAGTGGCATTTACACAATGGTGCCAACACCGTCTCGAGCTGCTAGACGTCTGGACTCGATACTATGGTGGTTTCCACGTTCGTCAACTTGACAGCTCCAGCAATTCTCTCTGGTACGTGGCTTCACAAGCACAAACATTTCTCCAAGAACAACAGAAGTTGACGTCGCACCACACCAGAGTCATGGCATCCGACAAAGCTTCCCGGTCGTTGGGCGTAGTTCGCACGCACCAAGAGCTTCAAGAACGGCAACACCAAAGTTTTCAGACCTTCTGTCCTGTTGAGCTTCGTGCTGGGAGATTTTACAGCTCTCGTCTTTCAACTCGTGATCTTTGCGTAGACTTTCGCGGTCGCAGCTTCTGGCTTGGAAGCAACGAAAATCTTAAACAGTTCGTCGACAACCCTGAAGCCTTTCTTGGGTACTTGCCAGACCAAATTCCACTTGAAATGGGAGAAGAGCCTTGGCCAACACAGGAAGAAGCCGAAAGCGAGGCACAAACTCTTGTGACTAAAGCACCATTGGACGCTTCACTGGTGAGTCTGCTCACCGTACCGGACTGCGACTTCCCCGAGATGAAAGGCTATTGCCCAGTTACTTTCGCATTGGGCTCAGGCGCTAAAGATTGGGCTTCACTCCGTCATGGCTGTGTCTTTTTTCGTGCGTCATACCGCTCCAAAGTCTATTTCTTCGTCTCCGAAGAAGCACGTCGTAAATTCTGCGCTGAGCCGACTCGATACGCCTTTCAAAGCTTGCCAGTGAAGCTCCCACCGCAAGTCACTCTGGCTAAAAGCTATCCAGGACAACTGGAGCAACAACTTGGTGCTGCACTCAACGAAGTCCTTCTTGCGCTAGGCAGCGAGCGTCCCAAGTTCCCACAGATATCGATGCGCTCTTCAGCCTACTTGTATCTTGCTCTCTCACTCAAAGCCCTGCAGCACAAATACCTAAAACCTGATCCTCGTTCAACACGAGATGAAGACGAACTCAACGAAGAGCAGAAACAAAGACAAATACTCCGGGAAGCACAAGCCGAGACCGATGCGATCGTGAGGCGCGATGCTTTCGTGCGTGACTGTCGACTGGGGGAACGGTTAAAAGCTGCTTCCACACCTGCATACGCACCATGTGGATCGGGAGCTCAGGTTGCACGTAGCATGCGTGCTGCACACGACTCGCAGGTGGATAATGACGGCGAAAACGACAACATCTTAGCTACACAGGTCAACGACGAAGTTGAAGAGCTTCGTCAGCGCTTTGATGTGATCGTCTGCGGGAGTAGCACCGAAAAGATGCTGCCTGTAACTTCCAGTGAGGCACGAACGCACGCCCGAGCTGCATTCCTCGAATACACCAACAGTACTACAGCAAGCTAGTGACATCAGGGAGATAAGGAACAATATAAATCAAACAAACCTGTTGAATTCCAGCAATATGCACGTTCTACGTCTTACTTGCGCAGCAGAGGCGTTGACTCGGTTACGTCAATTGCCACATGATGGTGTTGCAGGCCCCAGTCACCTCCAAATGGCGGCTTCCAAAAGTTAAGCAGCAGTGAGAATAGGATCACAGGCACGGACGAAAGCAGCTCCGATAGACCAGCTAGGGCCGGTGGAATCCAGATTCCGAACGGTGCGTATAGCACACCGCAAGCCACAGGCATCATTAACAGGTTGTACATGAATCCCCACGCGAAATTGTGTTTGATTCGCCTGTTGGTCGCACACGAAAGTGCCCGGGCGTTCAGCAGATCGCGTAGGTCATCCTTGACGAGTACGACATCAGCAGCGTCGAGGGCCACATCCGTTCCAGCTCCAAGTGCAATGCCTACATTAGCCGTAGCTAAGGCTGGTGCGTCATTTACACCGTCGCCCACGAAAGCTACGCGCAAGCCAAGACTCTGAAGGAACCGCACCTTGTCCACCTTGTGATGAGGTAGACTTTCAGCTACCACAGAGCTTTCAGGCACACCCAATTCTGTCGCCACGCTCTTGATGAGGTAGACTTTCAGCTACCACAGAGCTTTCAGGCACACCCAATTCTGTCGCCACGCTCATTGCTGTCCCACGCTGATCGCCTGTTACAATCCACGGCTGAATGCCGTCACGCTTTAGCTGCTCGATAACACACTTGGCTTCCAAACGTAAAGTATCACTCAGAGCAATAGCCGATAGTAACTCACCGTTAACAACCAAGAAAACGACAATGCACCCTTGGGATTGAAAACGCTGGTTCGTTTCGATGAACTCGGAATGGACCTGCAGAGAACCAGAGTCGCCGTAGTTTTGCTGCTTCAGCCACGTGAGAGAACCGATGCGTACATCAGAACCGTTTACAGTGCAACGCACGCCGCATCCCGGAACCGCCTCAAAAGCTTGTACGTCATCGACCTGAACGCCTTGGATCCGAGTCTGGGCATGAGCAACAAGCGCTTTGCCGATGGAGTGCTCACTGCCACTTTCAGCTGCCGCTACAAAGCGCCAGAGTTGAGTCCCATCAAACTCATTACGTGGCGTGAAGAACACACCAGAAACACTAAGTTGCGCTGTAGTGAGAGTTCCGGTTTTATCGAATACGACGACATCAACGCTTTCTAGTGCCTCAAGTGCACGACCACCCTTAAAGAGCACACCCACCTGCGAGCCTTTTGTCGTCGCCACCATCACTGCAGTTGGCACTGCAAGACTGATGGCACATGGACAACTAATGACTAGCACGGTGATCGCAAAGCGCAACGCAAAAGGGAATGGAGCCCAGCCCTGCGTATCCACATGTCCTTGCTTAGCGAGAAAGTACCAAAGCGTGAACATGCAACCGGCCGTAATGATGATGAACGTGGTGAAGTAGGCAGCCACCGCGTCTGCGATACTCTGCTGCACACCACGCGAAGCCTGAGCCTCACCTACAAGACGCACCATACGTGCCAGCATAGATTCGTGAATAGTGTGCGTTACCCGCATTGTCAAAACACCTTGCGAGTTAATGGATCCACCAATTACAGTCGCTCCGGGTTCCTTAGGCACTTTCCGAGCTTCACCCGTTACCATTGACTCATCCACAGAACTGGCACCACCTACAACCACACCGTCAGTCGGAATTCGTGTTCCAGGGAGAACTTTCAGCAAGTCGCCGTGCTCCACAAGTACCACATCAATATACATTTCCTTCTGATCGTTGTCTTCAAGCAGAATAGCAGTCTTTGCCTGCATACGCAGCAACGCATCAACACTGTTTGAAGCGCGAGCCTTTACCAGCGTTTCAATGTATCGACCAAAGAGAATGAGAGTAATCAACAGCACCGTAACTTGAAAAAAAGTCTCTGTCTTCACTGGTATCCCCATTTGTTCTTGAGGAGGCACTGAAGCCAAAGGATCCACATCAGTTGCTTGATACTTTGCTATCGCCTCTGTTGCCACTGTGAAAACAGAAAAGGCGTATGCTGTGCAAGCACTCAAGGAGATAAGAACGTCCATCGTAACACGTCCACCATAGCGCAGCGCGAGGAAAGCGCTTTCGTGAATAGGGAACGCCACTAGGAATAACACTGGCGTTGCACATGCCAATTCCACAGCATCTCTGACACTTAAACAGTTCGAGGTGCCATAGACGGAGGTATCTGCTGGATTCGTACCGAAAAGTACCGGCAGCACGAACTCGACGACGATCACCGGTAATGACAGCAGACAACTCCAGAACAGCAGACGCGTAAAACGCCGCACTTCTTCTTCTCCTGCGCGGACCGATGGCGCTCGCGGAATAGAGGCTTGAATGGAAAATCCAAGCTCACGTGAGAGTAGCTGCACGATTTTACGAGCACCTGTGATGTCCGGATTGTACTCAACCAGCACTGCCTTGCTTGACGAACCTGACGAAGTGGATGGTTCGTTAGCATCTTCAGCGGAAGCGACACCAGCAATCTCAAGAGCTAACGTTTTGGCGCGTGACGTGCTTTCAGACTGCCTGAGGTGCAGCACAATCCCCACGAGGTCATCACTAGATTGTACACTCGGCTCGAATCCCAAGGTGGCCACAGTCTCTTCGATATGTTTTGCCGTCACTAGCTGCGGATCAAATTGAAATATTCCGCGAGTCGTAAGCAAACTCACATTCACATCTAACACTCCACGTTGTCCGGCCAAGAACTTCTCGATGCGAGTGCAACAGCCGCTGCATGTCATGCCACCGATGTTGAGGCGGAGGATCTCCATCCCTTCGGTCGTTTCCCCCTTTTTACTTGAGCTCTTCCCTTTTAATGAACAGCAGCCAGTGGATTGCGTTTTAGCCGTGTCAGACGAGGAGCAACCAGAAGTCTTGTTCTCTTTCGTAGACCCACAACAGCCTTTAGCGGTGCTCTCAGTATCCGGAACCTTCGACGAGCAGCCAGAAGCATCTGTAGCTTTTGTTGCCTTTGATGAGCCACAACCTGAAGCCTTTGGCTTGTCCTTAGAACAGCAGCCACGAGGTTCCGTCACAGGCTCCGTAGTTTTGGCTGAGCAGCAACCAGAAGACTTTTTCTCTTTCGTTGACCCACAGGAGCCTTTAGCGGTGCTGCCCGTCTCCTCATCTGAGACCTTCGACGAGCAGCAGCCAGAGGACTTTAAAGCCTTTGACGAGCCACAACTTGATGCCTTTGGCTTGTCCGTAGTAGCACAGCAATCATCAGTTTCAGTCCCACGCACCGGAGCTTTGGCTGAGCAGCAACCAGTCGTCTCTTCTTTCTTCGACGAGCAGCCGCTGGATTTATTTGGTTCCTTCTTCGATCCACAACAGCTCTTCTTGGTTTCTTCTTCCTTCTTCTCCTTACAGCAAGAATCTTCTTCCGTCGTCTCCACTATGGCTCTGTCGCTCGTTTCCTCGCTGGAACAGGAAGCCACCGTCTCTCCGCCGTCGCTCTTAAAGCCGTCGACACACACAGAATCCAGCGCATCCTCACTCTCCATCGTAGAAATCGCTGAACGGCACTCGCTTTTGAAAACTATAGTCGAAATGGGATTCTTAACAAATGAAAACTGCGACTTTCCAGTTGAAGCTCACCTTGCTGCAACATAAGCCTGTGCAACATAAACTGAAGGATGCGCAACATATTACGCAATCGGGACCGGTTAATTTTAACCGCAGGACCGTTTCAGATAGGTACATTGTACCATTTGTGGTTGGCTGTGGTTTGCCTCGCCATCGTGTGGCATCGCTCGCTCAGTTCTTTTCAGACAGGTAAGAAGCTCTGGTGGATTCGATTCTTGTGTTACGAGTATCTACTTAACCTTGCACCTTCTTCATTCAGGTATATTCATCACCATGGCCCCTACTAAGACGCAGAACGTGGTGCTCGCCCGTGGCATTAACGCCATCTCGGCCAACAGCCTCTCGAAGAAGAATGGCCGTGGCATGATGGTCAAGAGTGGCACCAAGAAGGTCGTGTCCGTTAAGAAGCCGTCCACCAAGAAGTGGTACCCGGCTGACTACATCCCGAAGCCGCTGCCGTCGGCTAAGACCAAGCGTAACAGCGTCAAGACTGCTAAGCTCCGCAAGTCGATTACCCCCGGCACGGTTCTCATCTTGCTCTCGGGCCGTTTCCGCGGAAAGCGTGTGGTGTTCCTGAACCAGCTGGCTTCTGGCCTGCTGCTCGTGACGGGTGAGTGGAACTGTTGTTTTTATTTGTAAAAGACCGACTAGAGCTGGCATTCCGATGATGCAAACATGACACTTAGAGAGGCGCTCTGCTATCCTCTTCCATGTTCATTAAGAACCATAAGCTTGTACTTCGGTGCTGCTGAAGGGACTTAGTGGATAAGGAAGAGGTGTCTTATTGCCGAAGATTCATTAGATTATGAGACCTGAGGAATGCCGACTCAAGGTCCCAGTCTTGTGTGGGGTAGAGCTACGAACAGATTGCTAACTGGTTGATGTATGATCTTTCAGGCCCCTACAAGATTAACGGTGTGCCCATCCGTCGCGTCAACCAGGCGTACGTGATTGCCACGTCGACCAAGGTTAACATTGAGGGCCTTGAGCTCCCGGCCATCGACGACGCCTACTTCGCCAAGGAGAAGGTTTCCAAGAAGACCAAGGAGGAGCAGTTCTTCGCCCAGTCGAGCGCCGTAAGTGTTATGTTCTTCTGTTGCTATCCCTAGTGAGCACCTCATTCCTTTGGTCAGTCTTTTGAGACTACCATGTACGATTCGTCCACACGATAAAGTTGTGTAAAGATGGAGAATGGAGATTGAGAACCTTGTAGGATCTCTCTCGTTCTCTAATCGGAACACATTTTATTTGTGTGGCGAATTAGGTCGGAAGCTTAAAATGTCATCGACGTTTATCGCTTCCCACCACCAATTGAGCGCTTGGGATCGCTTGCTTCGGCACATAAGCTCCCTATAAGAAACTGACCGTGGTTTATTATATCCCTCAGGCCCCCGTTATCTCGGAGCAGCGCAAGAAGGACCAGAAGGCTGTTGACTCGGCTTTGATCAAGAAGCTTGACGCCGAGCCGTTCCTCAAGTCGTACCTGAACGCTAAGTTCTCGTTGACCAAGAAGGACCGCGTCCACGCCCTCAAGTTCTAAGTGCACTTTTGCTTTCAGTTGTAGCAGTGTGATGGAATGAGATAAGGACAATATACCTGATGAACTTGTCACCATTAGAATTTGTACTATTATTTCGCAATTAGCCAAGGATCTCATCAAGCAGATCCTGGAGCATTGTGCCTTCACTTTTTCCTTCTTTGGCTTCGTCGTCTTCACTGTTGTCTAAAGTGTTTATCCTAGACGAATAAAGGTTGAAGCTCTCGTTTAGACTCTCGTTCACAAGAGAAGTGTAGCTGGAACTCTTTTTCACTTGAAAGGAACCACCGCTTGTCTGAGTACAAGCAGTATACATACCGTTTGCTTCTGCTATCTCATCGCAAGCTGCACCACGAGCACTGACAAGTGAAGAACCCCATTCCTGGTGCCTCACATGGGTTTGCTGTCGTTCTTTGGCTGTCCAAAAATGATGTTCTCGTCGTGCTGACATCAAACCACCACCAGTCCAATGGCTTGAAGACTCCGCTGCAGATGTCTGGATTTCCTCCGACTTTTTCAAGCTCTGTCTTCCAGTATAGCTCGAATAACCTCCCACAGCTTTCTGGTCGCTCTGCAGTGGTGACACTGGCACTTCATCCTGGAATACTAACTTCGGTATCACGAGCGTTGGTCGTGCCACTTTCTGGTCGAAAAAACGATGTTGAAGAGCTTGGGCCGCTGTCAACCGTCGACTTGGGTCAAATTGCAATAGGTCTTGGACAAGTTGAACTGCTGCGGATGGAGTACCAGGCGGTAGAAATCGACTCCATGACACTGGAGAGCATTTAGGGAACCGTGCCTGCATATGAGACGCCATCACTGCACCTTCAGGCCACATTTCCTTAGTTGGTGTGCCTAGAACCTTGCAGATGCGATAGAGCTGGTCAGCTTCGGACGTCCCTGGGAACAGCGGCGTACAAATGAGCAGCTCGACCATGATGCAGCCACAAGCCCACATATCAACAGGGCTGTTGTACGTCGTTGAGCGCAGTAACAGTTCAGGCGCTCGGTACCACCGCGTGGCCACGTAGTCTGTAAACGGTGGTCGAGAACGAATTTCGCGTGCTTGGCCCAAGTCAGCGATCTTGAGAATATCGTCGTGGCATAAGAGGTTCTCAGGCTTAATGTCTCGATGGAAGTATCCGTGTTTGTGCATGTACGCGAGTCCACGAAAGAGCTGATACATTATTGAGCGTATCTGCACCTCAGAGAACCATGGATGCGGAGGCACAGAAGACCAGGAAGAACCAGGCGCATCAGAGCTCAAGCTTATATCGCTGCCATTACCACTGCTCTCCTGACTTTTAAAATCACGCATGACCTGGAAGTATCCGTGTTTGTGCATGTACGCGAGTCCACGAAAGAGCTGATACATTATTGAGCGTACCTGCACCTCGGAGAACCATGGATGCGGAGGTACAGAAGACCAGGAAGAACCAGGCGCATCAGAGCTTAAGCTTGTATCGCTGCCATTACCACTGCTCTCCTGACTCTTGAAATCACGCATGACGCGAAAAAGCGACGTCTGCATATACTCAAAAACAAAGTAGAGCTCCTCCTTGTCTCGAATGACTTCTTTCAAAAGCACGATGTTGTCATGCCGTAGCACTCGTAGCGACTTCAATTCACGTAACTGAAGACACTCCTCCCACGTCGGGAACACAGCCTTGATCTTCTTTACAGCGACAATTTCATGAGTCTTGAGGCTTCGCGCACGCGTGACTTCTCCGAAAGCGCCATCCCCAACTCGATCCAGCATTTCGTAGCGGTTCATGTTGTGAGTACCTACCCTACCAACGTGAATAATAATACTTCTCTCTTCGTAACCTGCGCCAATAACAATAACAATAGAACACCCTTCAAGCACAAATTACATGTACCAACAGTAACAATCCTTTTGTGTCGCTGCGGAAGCGGATGCGACTTACTGCTGTTCTATGAGGATTTAGTGAGCTTGCCGTAGCTCTCGATCATCCAGCGCAGCGTGCGTGCTATCGTATCAATGTCCATTTTGTGGAGAGCACTGTACCAGCAACATAATTCACAAATTAATACTCCCAACTAAAGGTGAAGAACATATTCAAGACGCAGTTTTACCTGACAGGGAGCACAGCTAGGTCGGTGCTCTGACGCAGCTTGTTGAAGTTCACTTCCGCGCCTATGTAGAAAACATGATAGAACGGAGTCAGCGTATCATAACCATCTTAAACTATTCTTGCTTTCCATACCTTGCTCATCCATTTTGTTGGCTACGATCAGAGACGGTCGCGATGAGATTCCAGGGGCATACAACTCTAGTTCTCTTTGCAAATGAGTGAAGTCTTCCAAAGGATCACGCCCTTCAGTGCCCGCAGTGTCCAGCACGTACATCAAGATCTACGCAATCACCAACAGTGAGTACATCTCTACTAATCAGCATTCAGGTAGGTGACACATACCTTTGTGCGCTCAATGTGACGTAAGAAATCGTGACCAAGACCAACATTACGGTGGGCACCGTCAATAAGTCCAGGAATGTCAGCCACACTCAGCCGAAACGTGTCTGGGAACTCTACAATGCCCACATACGGGTGAAGTGTCGTAAACGGATACGGTGCAATCTCAGGCGTAGCACGACTCAAGACACTCAGCAAGGTCGACTTTCCAGCATTCGGATATCCGACCAGTCCCACGTCAGCGATGGTCTTGAGTTCCAACTCATAGTACTGCGAAGAGCCCGGCTGACCCGTCGTCTTGTTCTCCGGCATGTGCTTACGAAGCCGTCCGAAGTCGGTCGTCTTTCCAGCCAAAATCCGATTGCCAAGTCCAGGTTTTCCGCCTTTGGCAGCTAGGAAAGTCGCGCCAGGTTTGTCCAGATCGCACACAACTTCCATCTGATCGACAATTTCAAAGTCGCCGTCCTCCAGTTCGCGCTCATAGCGTTCCACCCGCTTGATAAGCGTACCACACGGCACCTTCACACGACAATGCTTGCCTCTCCTTCCCGCCGAGTCATTTGCTGCCTCCACAGTAACAAAAAGCACAAGTTAAGCATACTAACCACTGCCATCCACCTTAAACCTCGCAACGTACGAAAGCCGTTAGTGCCAGCACCTCCTCTGAAGTGGTGCGTGGCATTTGCCAGGTTCTGCATCTTGTCGCAAGCTTCGATCACGACGTCTCCACCGCCACCGCCGTGTCCTCCATTCGGTCGCTTGCGCATTGCCGATTCAGAGAAGAAACTGGCGCATCCGTTGCCTCCGTGACCACCTGTGGCTTTCACACGGATGCGATCCACAAAGCGGCGCTTGGAATGTTGCGCGCGACGCACGCGGACTTTCTGCTTGACGTGTTCCTCGATCTGACGGCTGCCTGGAGAAACCGCGTCGTCGTCCAACGTCCAGTCGTCGTCCACGTCGTCCATTTCGTCCCAGTCCAACTCCATTTCCTTGTCCTCATCGTCTTCGTTTTGTACACTGAAACAGCGAGCGCCTTGGAGGACGGAGTGACGCCCTAGCGTCAAGCCCCGCAATAGTCCGGACACTCGCAGCATTTTGAGCAATTCAATTGCAAACCGGTGGCTGTGTGTTGTGTTTCGTACTTAGTAAGATACGATAAAGCAAAATGGGCGAAGACGACTTCAACCGTCTGTAGGTCGTCGCTAAGTTGCTGGTTTGTTGCTTTGAGTTTATGCTAATGCAGCACGTGACAGATACGAGCGACTGGTGGGGAGACGAACGAGGAAGAAGCTAGTGACTCCGACTGTAGTCGTTTACAGGACGGATGATGTGGAGAGAGACGCAGTAGCTTCAAAAGAGGCCGAAGAGACTGCAAGACGGGAGGAAACGCGACGCAAAGAGCGGGAGGAGCGTGACGGAGACGAACGAGGAAGAAGCTAGTGACTCCGACTGTAGTCGTTTACAGGACGGATGATGTGGACAGAGACGCAGTAGCTTCAAAAGAGGCCGAAGAGACTGCAAGACGGGAGGAAATGCGACGCAAGGAGCGGGAGGAGCGCGATGCACTCGTCTATAAAGTAGTGAAAAGAATGAAACTAGGCAGAAACTTGCGTGGATTCAGTCGACTGGGTCGATGCAGTCCCCACCGCCTCGCATTTCAACTCGTTAGTGCCACGGAGCAAGACGAACGTGTTTTTCTGCAAAAATATCGACGAGTTACACGGCAGCGAGCTCCGAAGAAGCACCGAGATGGACGCATTATGCAATTAAAACGCTACATGAGACTGGAAGGAGTCGCTGCCAGGTAAAACAATTGACTACAAGATGAGAAAAAGGTTGCTAAGATGAACTTTTAACACTTTTGGTACTGTTTTATCCAGGTTGTATGTTAATTCTGCTGCAAGTTTTCGGAACGATGCAAAGTCGACAGTTGAAGGAAGAAATCGTGTAATGGACGAGTTGTTGTTTTTCTCTCCGGTAAACTCCAGACTTAAGTCTCGGATTGGATACGCTGATCAGGACAATGTGGTGCCACCTCCTCCTGTTTTAAGGTCCGCATATATGTGAATGGATATGAACACGGGACTTTAGGGGAATTATCATGATTTCTATATACTAATGTGGATCCAGACTAGTTTCTACGTATCGTGATGGTTTCTTGCTCCACTACTGATAGAGCTTCGACTCATGAGCAACCGTGCCTCGGTGGCACCAGCGTAGCCATCTTTCGAGAAGGCAAAGCCGTGATATGCTTTCTGTAGAGTTGTCCTGTGTTTTGTATTCTGACCGTCCGCTGGAATGACCGATCCGTTCTTTTTTGTGGCGTGTTTTGAGCGTGGCAGGTGAGCTGGTACCGCCACCGATGCATCGCTGTTGTCATTCCACTGGAGCAGAGTACGATCAAGGTTGAATTTGGTCACCTCTTTCGCAAGGTGCCAATACTCTGGGAAGAACGTGGATTTGATACCGTTGAGTAAATGCGAGTACGAGAGTGCCGCCACGGGGACAAACAGATAGACAAGCCAGAAGGAGGAAAGTCCAAAAGCGCGCTCCAGCATTTGCTCCCATGTGAGATCAGCGAGGAACGAAATGTTGCCACACACGAACGCAACCAGAAGCCACATAAACACGGAGCCGGCGTAGAGGACGTAGTTGAAGAAGTTAAAGCTGTTCTGGAACATGAACAACTTAGCGTTGGCGATGGTTACGACGAGGGTGAAGACAACAAAGCCTTCTAGCCACATGGATGGACTGCCACCTTGAAACCCCGCGTTGCTCATGCTGTGAATCGTGAAGAAGGTGATGGCAAGACTCTCCAGAATCGCGCCCACAACCCAAAAGGAGAAGATACGGGTATTGATGTCTTCATCTCGAGGTCCCGTGAAATAAAGCTTCGGAAATGTCATGGCTATCTCGTCATTCACATCTTGGTCCAAAATGGAGGACGCAACAATCGGGATCGCCGTTAGAGCGATATTGTACAGTTGTGCTCCGCTTTCCAAGAAGAATTTCTGTCCCGAAAACCCACAGAGCAGTGTGTACCAGTACTGAGCTGCAGTGAAGAGGATGTTTTTGTAGAAAATGAATAGCACGAGTTGAGCCATTCGACGGTAGTTCCAACGCCCGTGCACAAGCAGTAAGCGCTGCAGGAAGCGGAATTGTGCGATCGCGTAGTCGCTGGAGTTGACAGCTTGCATACCCTCTTGACCGGAAATTCCCACTCCAACATGTGCTTCTTGAATCATGGAAACGTCGTTCGCTCCATCTCCAATAGCGAGGGTGCGAACACCAGGTACATTCTCCTTTATGAGAGCCACCATTTCAGCTTTTTGAGCTGGAGAAACTCGACAAGCGATAACAGCTTTGCAGTACTGAGAGAACTCAGCGAGCAGAGGTCGACATGTTCCACGAAGCGCAAACATTAACGTCTCGCCATCAATTACAAGCGCTAACTCACGTAGTTCGCCCCTGCTACTTGGGGGCGAAGCGAGGTAGGCGGCCACATCTAGGCAGCGGGCTCCAATCTCGTCCCGTAAAATGTGTTCAAGTACTTCCCGAGTTGGAGCATTTTTCGAGTTGACGATAAAGAGCTTCATGTCGTTCGTGATAAGCTGACAAGCGAAGCCGATGTTGATAGCAGTCTCCTCCTTGTCACCAGTGAGAACCCAAATTTTAATACCCGCACACGCCAAATTGGCGATGGCATCGGGAACACCAGCTTGCAATTTGTCTTCGATTGCAGTTGCCCCAAGCAGCTCCAAGTCGCACTCAATCTCATTCATACACTGGTCAATGGCGTTTGGAAGGTCCTTCTTTCGCTTGTCCAGTTCCTCCAGATTGTTTTGTGCTTCGTGGAATCTTGTTGCCCATTCAGCGTAAACCGACCGATCAATCTCACGAATGGCTACAGTTAGTGTCCGCAGTCCGTCTTCAGCGTACTGATCGATGTGACGTCGAGTGGTTTCCTGGAGATGGGATTCAGTCGAGTCACCGTCTATATCTTTCTCAAGCATCCCATAGATGATCACGTCTGCACCTTTCGAGTACAAAAAGATCCGACCATTAGGGTGGCGGATGATGGTACTCATGCGCTTTCGCGTACTGTTGAACTCCAGCACATCCAGCATCTCATACTGTTGAACGGTGCCACGAACTTTGACATGAGCGACACCTGGAGATCGATTAACGAATTCATACCCAAAGAAACCTGCACCTGCGACGAGTGCTTGTTCATCAGGAGATGAAGCCGACAGTGTGACTTCTGTGGAGTTTTCATGGCGTTCAGGGATGACAGTGTGGCAGACTGCAAGGTGTGTAAAGAAGGCATCAATGCGTCCCTTTTGTACCAGTCCCGAATCTCCTTTCATATCGTTGAACAGCTCTGGACCATCAAAATTTACATACGGGATCTTGGGTCCTGTAGACTGGGCGGACTTGTCTGGTAGGGGCTTACCGGCACGCCTCATTGCCGCTAATCCGATCTCAGTGGTCCCATTTCCATACGAGACACCACCAATGGAGCATTTCCGAAACTCCATGACGTTGCACGTAAGTGTTCCTGTTTTATCGGAGAAAATGTATGAGATCTGCCCGAGTTCTTCGTTTAGAGACATAGATCGCACTAGTGTTGGGGTGTCAGTGTCTGGGTGGTACATATTGATGTCCCATTGAATAAATTGAGCCTGGAGATACTTGACCATGCTCATGGAAACTGCAAGAGAAATGGGCACAAACTGGTACATGAGCAGCATATAGTAGAACAACATGATGACCCAATCCACTAAAACGCTATTGTCAGAGACCTTCACATCCAAGTACCAGAGAGACTCGTGGTTTCCTTTCCAGGCAATAGCTCCTGATGCGCCAACAGCGCTGAAAATGACCAAAATCGAGAGCAGCACAACCGTGTAACGGTTGATAGATCGGTCCATGGAACTCATTTTCGATGGAGGTGCCGAGTTGCTCATCATGATCTTTGTGTCCTTACCGGTATTGAGAACCACACCATGTACCCATTCGGTGTTTCGGATGATGCAGCCTCGCAAGATAATACTTTCATACGGAATGGAGGCCTTTTCCTTGCCCTCAAGCTCTAGTACACCTTGGAAACTGTTGATTGCGTTGTTTGGATGTTCACATCGAACGACACCTTTCATCTTGACCAAATTATCTGCTGAGCCCATGTCCGCAAGCGTACATTCCATCGCTGACCGGACTTTCATGTTGGTCTCACCATCTAACGACTTGGTTTCAACGTAGCAAATGCCACACGGTGGTTGATTCGGTACCTCACTGACGGCAAGCACGAGCATATCTGCCGGTACGAGTCCTCGATTCTCCACTTTGACAACGTCACCAACTACAACATCAGCCCATGAAGTGGAATTGAATTTCATAGTGGCACGATCTAGGACCAGTGTCGGACTTGCATTGGCAACATTGTCAGCTTGGTGACGCTTGTGGTCTTCGAGGATAGCAAAGACGCCATCGACCGTAATGATGAAGAGAAGCGGAGGTAAAGTGGACGGTTGGCCACCAGTGTTACTGATCTCTGGGATACATTGCAGGATGCAGATGAGGAGGAAGTAGAGATTGGAGAGTTTACGGAAACTCTCGAAAAGAAACTTGGGTAGGAAACTTGCCACCGTGTATTTGGAGGTGACAATGAAATTGTTGCAGTAGCCGGCTTCTGTATTGCGCGCAGCATCGTGAAGCTGAACGACGCGAAATTCGCCACCTCCGTGTGCCGAAGCTCCTTCACCCATGGGAAACTACCAGAAAAGAGGAGGAAGTTTCGAGAAAAGCACCGAGTGCTGGTAGATCTGGGCAAAGTGGAGCGACGGCAACTAACGACCAGCTGTCGTTATAGCACAGGATGGTCACATGAGATGCAGACAGGAAGGAGTTTCGCCCACCCTGCTATTTATATTGTTGTTGGTTAGGGGTTGTCATGCTATCTTTTTAAGTGTAGTTGAGAGCATCGATGAGTGGCACAGGAAGCGACTTGCGCCTTAAAAAAATGAACGACATTGCAGTGTTTAATTAGGAGCCTGAATTCTATGAAGTTGCCTTTTACAACAGGCAAGTTGCCCTGTCGCTCCATTCAACTGGTTAAGTATCTGGCTATACGACCATTACGGTATTGGAAAATCTGAAATACATGTTGCTTATTGATTTTCAGGTTGAGCTTACACAAAGT
Organism: Phytophthora brassicae; assembly: GCA_024679045.1. Lineage (NCBI taxonomy): Eukaryota > Oomycota > Peronosporomycetes > Peronosporales > Peronosporaceae > Phytophthora > Phytophthora brassicae. The sequence continues at coordinate 11,321 of JAIKVB010000206.1, read as the reverse complement.
GTTTGCTCTGGTCGTATAGCTGTCACGTTGGAGTGATGGTCATGTTCGATGCGGAAACCATGGCTTCCTCACTTTCGAATTTGCTGGCTCAAGAGCAAGTCGATGAAGATCCGACGCACACACCGACGTAAACTGCGCTTTAGCTCTGCGAAGGACGTTGCCACCACGGCTACCGCCAAGGCACAGTACGCGTCAAAGCATTGCACCCGCCACCCAAACGGCCTTCCAGCCACGACATGGAGTAACATTCAAGAGCGATTTATTGCTGCCAAGAGTTTGGGGGAAATGTAGGCTACAATGAGGTGTGAATACAATAATTTAGGAAGAGAAACTAAGACTTGCTTCCGCAGAACGCGCACCACGTTGCAGTTTTTCAAAGAGCACGAAGATCGACAAGGCTCTGAGACGGGCGCAGTTTTTCCTATCTCTGTGCCTGCGAGTGAAATCTACAAAATGAAGGGTATGAAGTGGATGGTTTCGTCGTTTTTGCATCGTTGGGGCTGATAAAGGCTGCTTAGTGCCGAGGAAAAGAAGGATCTACGACGTGCTCCACGTACTGGAAGGTATAAAGTCGTTGTTGCTGCTTGGAAGGAGTGTGGATACAAAACAAAACTTGACGTTGCATCTACACCTGCAGGAATTGGCATGATCAAGCGCGCTCGATGGAATGCAGATCGGAAAACCAAGGGCGGCTACTTTCTCTATTACGGAAAGGCCGCAATGTTTCAACATTTGGCGGCGATGAAGGCCAAGTCGGTACAACTGATGCTGAATTTTCGACAATCTTGTGCCTCGCGGGCGACCAATGTCGTGGAAGAAGATAGTGTGCTGGTTAAAGCTTTTGAGGACCTGGCCATAGTTGAGAGATGGCCGTGTCTGGTAACTACGACGGTCTGCTTCCTCGCTTTGTTGTTCCAGCAAGACTACCAGGTTGTAGTGGCGCTACCTGGCATGAGTGATCGGTTAATTGGAGCGAAGAAGTTCCTTGGTGCCTCGGCTCCGGGTTCAGTGCACACTGGTGAAATCACATACAATGATGTGCAGCGTCGCATGTATGATGTTGTGTCGGTGTTAATAGGGTGCAATTTGATTCTCACCTCTTTCTCACCAGAGAAGGCGCTTGAGTCGCCTCTGCGTTCTACAGACAAGAGCTATCAAAGAAAGCATATCCGGTTCAACAACGACATATTCACGGATCTGCGCCACCATGAGACTTTGCAGAGCTCGAAACACATCAGATTGTTCGTTGAGTTGAGTAATTCCAAAGTGAACACTTGCGGCAAGTCCAGCATCGTCTCTCCACCCTCAATGTGCTTGCAGAAGCTTGATCGCAACGTGGATATTGGCGCATCGCCTAAATTTCCCACAAAATACGTACCAGAAGCACCGAACACAGTCCGTGTCCAAGACCTCTTCTCGCCTCTTGGCAAGCAGGCTCCAGCGAAGAACGAGTGGTGTGACGAATCACTGACTCAGCTTGGGCTTTACGATGCGCTCCCTAGGCAAGACCAGATCGACTGGGAGTTGAATAAGCAGTTCAAGGATATCTATCGCGAAATGTGGGGTCGTTGCAGTGCGTCAGTATCACCTGCAGCTCGGTCCGAGATGCTGCCACATGGGTTTCGGATTGACCAAGTGGACGTGAAGTTGGTGGACATTGACTGTCATGAAGAACTGGCCGATGGAAAGGATTACATGACAACCAACTTTCTCTTTTGAACAAGGTGCGGACGCGGACGACGTACGGGGATTTATGTAACGTGCATAATTTAAGGGTTTCTCTACAGGTTTGAGTTTATATTGCTTTCTTAACACCTCTCTGCTGACGTACACTCGATGAAGTCACTGTGACTTTAAATCCATAGACCACTGCTGCTTATAGGTACGTCCGTAATACCAGAGCAGCTTAAGAAGCCACTCGACACACTATCACCGTCGTCATCTTCCCAAGCGTCCTCCCACTCGCTTTCCTCCTTCTCCTCAACCTCGCTGTTGTAATCTTCATCGTCTAAAGGACCCAGTCCGCTGGCCCTACGAACAATTCTCACGGCTCTCTTCTCTGCAGCATGCGACTCAAGTATTAAAGACTGGGCACGGTTGCGAGCCAATGCCACAGCAAGCTGGCTTGCCACGAACGGTGGCACATTGTTTCCTTGTAAATTCACCGTCTCAAGATGAATATTCACATCCAGAGCATCAAGCAGCGCTTTGGCCCCAACTCGTGTGATTCGGTTTTCTACAATTTCCAGAGACCTGAGTGTGCAGCTGCAACGAATAGCCTGAGCCAGCGCCTCAGCTCCTCGGTCACTTATCCGATTGTTGTTCAAGCATAGGTGCGTCAACGAGTCATGTCCGTATAGAGCCTGCGCTAGTGCTTCTGCCCCACGATCACCAATCTGATTGCCATACAGATCCAAGTGCTCTAGAGTCGAGTTGTTGCACAGCATTTTGGAGAGAGCAATGGCGCCGTCGTCTCCTATAGCGTGGTCGCGAATGACAAGCTTGCGAACTGTGCGGTTAGTTGAAAGAGAGCGTGCTACAAGAGCGCAACCTTCGGACTCCAGTCGCTTGTTACGTTGCGAAGGGGTCGAAAAGTCGAGCTCGCTCACATCTCCGTCATTGTGGCGGACACGCTGCAGTATCGAGCCCAATGTCGGACCTGATCACAAGATAGAAATACGTGTGAGATGTCATTCACATTGTTGTGCAGAATGCGTCAATCCTCACCTCGAAGCAGGGACGCGTACTTTGGCTGCGGCATGTTTTCAAGCGATAAACGATTAGGTCGAGACAGGGGAGGCTTACCGAGACTCTGAGTTGTACTTTCAGCAGATAGCACGGCAAATTCAGAGCCAACGGACGAAGAAGTCCCAGTGGTGCTTGTTGACGACGGTGGTTGCTCCGCTTCTAATTTCCAAATGTTGACGGGCTCCAGCATGGATAGCAGCTCACTGTAGTCTATAGCAGCACTTTCAATGCAAACTTGATTCAGCTGGCTGCGTTCATCATCCTTCTTGTGACCGCCATTACTCTTCACCACTACCTGTAGTATTAATCCACAATCAAGTTCGACGTCGAGTTGTTGGACGACGCCATCGACATCCTCATCCACGTCAGAAATAGCGTTGGAATCGAGCTCTAGATTTCCAGTAGCTACCTCGACGGAATCGACCCCAGTAGCGGCTGGACTGGCAGGTTCCGCTACTTCTTGAGTGGCTTTCACTTGTCCGATAGACTTGGACCGGACCGGCAAACGCTTGCGCTCATCAGGCCTGTCCCCACCAACCAGTTTGCGCCAATATCGCTAACGTTACAGACATCATCACCCAGACACATTAAGGAACACGTGAGACTTGACCTGACAACGGTAGAGACACTCCATGCAGAAAACTAACCTCAAGGTGGTGCTTTGCTCGACGGAGATTAATGTCGGGCATGAGTAGTGCCATGTACAGCGTCTTCTCGGTAATACCTTCTTCAGTCAAACGGCAGCCACTGGACTGTGAGTGACTCACGGGAAAGCCGTAGGGAAGCCATCCGGCTGATGGACAGACACAGGGATGCGATATAATACCGTAAATCAAATTGCTCTCCCGCAATCGATCGAAGGTCCGGAAAAGTATAATATACTTTTTAGATGTTCATATTATGAACATCTTATTTGCACAATATTAAAAAATATTGTTGAACGAGAAAAAAAATTGTCATGTCTTTCGTTACAGATATACGCCTCACTGCGTTTACTTTAAAAAAAGGTGGTTCTCCACAAAGAAGGAGATGCACCAGACGTCACATCACCACCACCATCACCTCCTCTACCTTTTGCGACTCTTGTTAATCTCGAGGATAATGGCCTGTAACTCGATGCATTGCTCACGCATCAGCTCCAAGTCGTACTTGAGGTTGCGGTTCTCAATCTTCAGCATCGAGTTTTCGTCTTCTAGCGAGATGCCACTTGAGCTCGAAGTGCTGCCACTGCCACTTCGAGTCTTCATGAAGCTTTTAGCTCGGGCCGACAGCTCGTTCAGGCGCTTCACACTGCCGCGACGACCTGAGTGCGCGACCTTAAACGACTCCATGCGGTCGGCAACTGACCGACCGCCTGCACGGACCGAAGCCGGGTCGTCGCCGAAGCCCTCGTCAGTATCCGAGTCGTCGAGATCGTCGACTCCATCAACCCATTGGCTACCATTGTAGTCTTCATTCTCCGAGTTATTGTACTCGGGTTCAGGAACCTGCTCCGTTTTGTACGTCCTCCATCCACGCTGAATCTTGATGATAGCACGGCGTTGGAAGTGATACTCCTTGTAGTCCAGTGACATTCGCGCGTACGACTGCAGGACAATGGCAGCTCGGATTTTGTTGCGCAGACGACGGCGCTCAAGGAAGCCTAAGACAATACGCTGGATGGTGCGTGACTCGTAGTACATGAAGTCCGATTTCATGGCCTCCAGCTCTTCCATCACACCGTTCTTAAAGTAAATGAGCGTCTTCCCCATTTGAAACTCCAGTGGCGACTTACGACCAATAGATGTCATGAAGACGCTACAGGTACGACGGACATCCTTGCTGTGCATCGACGGGGGGAACATGATAGCGTAACGCGTTGCCAACTCCTTCGGAGTCAGACGACTCGGGTACCCAGAGCGTGTGATACGAATGGCTTCAATCACACCAGCAGATCGCAACTGCTCTACGATCATACGCTTGTTGAACTCCGTCGGGCTCTTGTTAGAGTTCGGCTTAATGCAGCGTACGTAGTGCGTGTTGGTAGTCTTGATGTTGTCCATCAGCTGTGCAAGCGACGTCTTAAACTGAGAGCCTAAAGTCTTAGGGCCCATTTTACCACGTCCACTTCCACCTTCTACTGTACCTTCACTGTCCTCAAACAACTCTGGCAGCATCGATACACTGCTTAACTTAATCAAGTCAAGCAAGTCTTTTTGCAACATATCACGGTGCTTCTCCATGAAACCTACCGTCTCATAAGTGACAGGGCCAGCGTAGTGGTTCACGATAAACTGTGTACGTTTGACCTTCGGGAAGTCGATACTCTCGTTCACGTTACCGTCTTTCTTAGTATGGTGGTTCGTGCGGATCTTGTTGACCAAGGCTTCTTCTGTGTCGCGTGGTTGACGCAAGTGATCGTTCATGAGGGCAATGATACCCATTTTACCTTCAATCACCTCTACAATGCCCACATTATCCTGGTACTGAATGTGATCCCACTGTAAACCTTCACGAATGTACTCATCCTCGACAGTTTTGAAGACATCCGTAGTAAACTTCTGTTGCAGTTTCTCGTTCGCGTAGTTGATACAGAATTGCTCGAAACCATTGTGGACAAAGTCTTCGAAACCAAAGATATCCAGAACACCAATCTGACCACTGATACGACTCTCATCCGTACTAATAGCAGCGTTAATCTTCACCACCATCCAGTCAAACATCTTCGAATAGATGCTTTTTGCCAACGCATCACGGTTCTCTGTCGCTTCTACAGGAGCAAGTGGCACCGTAACGCTATCGTTGCGAGTAATAACCGTTCGATTGCACAGCGCTTCCTCGATTCTCGTTGTGGGGAGACCAAACATCTTGGCAACTTGCGAAAGAGCAGAGCCGCTTGAAATTCTTGATCCATCCTCTCCACTCTTATCGAACGTCACTTCACCAAGCAGCAACACACCAGCCAGAAGCTTAAAAAGCGTTTTCTGCGCGCCTGCGTCAAGACCAATAGTCGACAACGACTTCTGCGTGCCTGCAAACCACTTGCTGTCATCTAACCCAGGAATTTTCATCTCTGCGAGTGAACCAGCATACTGATACTTGCAATCGGGATCTAGTCCAAAATCCTTCAGCTCTCGGCTAGAAAGACCTGCAAGGAGTTGGTAAAAAATGTGGTAGTTGCGCTCACCCTTTGCAATTGATACCACTCGCGACTTCTCCAGCAAATAGGTGTCACACTTTGCACCGATCAGCTTTCCACGATCATCGAACTGCAATTGAGTGAATTTACCGAAACGCGAACTGTTGTCATTGCGCGTCGTCTTAGCGTTACCAAATGACTCGAGAAGCGGATTCACATCGATAACCTTAGCAATCGTCTTGTCCATCCGACCACCAGCCACGCTAGCCAAGTGATTCATGACAATTTTCGTCGTTTCTGTCTTACCGGCACCTGACTCTCCGCTGACAAGAATACTCTGATTCATCTCATTAGTCTTCATGTGTTTGTAAGCCGCCGTTGACGTCGAGTACACGTGAGGAGCCAGTGAATCACGCGGTTTTCGCAGATATTCATCGTGCAAGTGGTCACCATAGAGGTTTTCAATCCATTTGTACGGATTCAGTGCAATCACAATATCGTTGGTGTACGTATAGGGCTTTGAGGCTGCGAAGCGCTGCTTCAAGTTAAACAGAATAGACGGCTCATTTAGGTATCGAAGCAAACGCATGTCCTCGACACCATCCGGGTTGTCGTGGAGAATAGCAACCGGAAGAGATTCCACTTCAGTCGCTGTGGGTCCAGCAACAGCGCGGATAATTTCAGGGTCTTTCAGATTCACAACACGCTGCTCCGAATCACCCGAATCCAAGAACGCCGTGATCGTCACCTTCTTTTGTCGCTCGTTGTAATCCACAATTTCAGATAGTAACCACACTTCTTCCTTGTCTGGAATGTAGCATTGTACGCCTGGTACAATCAGGTTCTGCTTGTTTCCAGCTCCCGCTGCCTGCTGACGAAGTTGCTCTTCCTTAATCTCCAGCTGCTCGTTCATGAAACCTTTTCGCTTCTTTTCAAGGCTAAAGTTGTTGCGACGCCGCTTAGGTGGTACCCAGTACGTTTGACGCTTGCGGATGTAGTTACCCCGGCCTGTGGAACGATCAATCATGTATCGTGGCTTAAATGGTGTTGGTGTCATTGCCTCTTGAACTGGAGCATTGTATGCTGGCTTCGACGCTGTCCGTCCAGGCGCCGAGTTCTTACCAGGATTAAATGAACCGAACGTTGGTTTCGCTGGAACACCAGACTGTGTGGACGCTACCGCAGGAATCGTGTTTGTAGTCGCTAGAAAAGCCGCCAATTTGCTCTGCGAACGCGGCTTTGACGACGACGACGACTTCGGTTGTTGCTGCATGAAGCTGTTAAGCTTGTTAGCAGTTCCAGTATTCACTGCAGGTTTCGGTGGAGCAGCAACAGGCGAGGGAGGCTTCGGACTGCTGTTACCACCAGCAAAAGCAGCCTTACGCTGTGCAAACTGATTACTTGGAGTGCTTCGGACAGGAGCAGACTTGGGCGGTGTCGCCACTTTCTTATCACCTGCAGTGGGAGAGATCGATGCCCCAACATAAGGACTTGAAGCAGGTGCTGACTCGACAGCAGGCGGGTTGGACTGCATGAACGCCGCGAATTTATTGCGCGCATTGCCGCCAGTAGGTTGAGACTTAGGCGGCTGTTTCGGTGATACCGGTCTCTTCACTGTCGGTTTGGGCTTTGGTTGTGTCTTGGGTGACGGTGGTTTTCTCGAAGTATTCGCCTTTTTGATTGGACCTGAAGGACGCTCAACGTGCGTCAATGGAGATCCATGGGACGCCGGCACTTGATTCAGGAAAGCGTTCAGTCGGTTAGCGTTCGCGGCTCCGCTGTTACTTCTCGAGTCTTTTTGTACTCGTGGAGGTGGCGTTGAAGGCGGAGATCCCATTGGAGACATCATTCCACCTCCAAGCTGAGGAGAACCTGGCGGTGGAGTGGACGCGGGCGTTCCCTGTGGAGACTTGTCCAGTACCTTTTTACTCGACTTCTTCTTTCTGGACAAGAAACCTCCTTTCATGAAATTGGAGAGTTTATTGTTGCTGTTCGCCTTCTTGACAGGTGACGTGCCCTGTGAACTTCCTGTGGACGTCATTGACTCGACATCGGACACTGGATCCTCTTCGAACTCACCCGAATAGCCAATGGAGCCGAACCTGTCGAATAGAATAGAAAGCGTCCCCACTACTGCACCGAAATCTGCTCCTACATCCAGCAAGTCATCGGCTTGGAAAATATCCCCGTCATTTAATCCTTGTCGTCTACACCAGTCTAGGAAGAGACGAATGTTGGCTTTCGAGTGGAAGACTGTGTTGAGTTTGTTCACCTTGAGATTCGCTGATGGATCCACGCCGTTCGCTAGAAGACACAACAATTGACCATCGCGTAACATGACGGACAAGTGTTCGCCATGGTCGTTGGCAGTGGCGGTGACGTTGCAGACCCATTCCTGCAGTTCCTCCGTGCGACGCACCGTCATGTTTTACCCTTTCAAGTACAATAACCCTTTGAGCTATAAGCTCCTTCCTTGACGTACTTTAAAGGCGATTTCCGCACTGCGAGCAGACGCTGTTTCTCCTTTGCTCGTTCCTCTGAACCGTTGAAAACTGACTCCTTACCCCGAGTGATGGTTAGGTCGGGAGCCTCCGGTAGAAGAACGATACAAAAAACAAGTTTAAGCAAACAGATGCCCGGGACAGACTCGGAGACCGACGACGAGACGAAAAAGCGGATTGCAGAGGGACTTTTTGTTGTGAAAACGAGGTGCAAGAAACTGTAGGACAGTGTACCATGTATACTTTGTACTTTACAATGCATTCCTGTATTTAAGATATGTTCTAAAACTTCGAAGTGGACAGCAAATTGGAAATGAAGTCGATTTTTTTTAGTTTCCCACCGATCAGTTAGCAATTCTTGGCCGTTCTGGGAGGACATCCATTAATTAGGATGGGGATGTCTGGTTTCCGTTCTTATAATAATGCCGTTTTGGGTTTACTGCTGAAATGTAAAAAACAACGTCAGACGTAGCTATTGGCTGAGTGACATCGATAGCGTGGATATTTGCTATCCAGTAAACGTAAATAGATTCGTGTGGCTATCGAGTTATGCCCTAGTCCCCCTCCTGATATCCAGTCTGAAACAACCTTTGGTCATTTTCCAGTCCACTGTACTGAAGGGAGGAATATCAGCATGGTATGTGGAAGTCAATGATCATCTGACACCCGAGACTGAAGAGATTAAGCGTCAAAGACGGCGGCTAAGCAAATCTTTTCCAGGACTACCAGACTGGTAACCAGTAGGTAAAATCCTAATGGCTACACCTCTGCACAGTTCGTTAGCCAATCAGTGGTATTGAAGTTGTCGAAGATCGTTGCTTTTTGGTCTCACTTCCGAAAAACGATACGATTCTTCATGAAGTTGCAGCTGCTAGTTCTGAGCCTCCTAGCGCTGCTCTCCGTGGGGCCAATCAGTGGTATTGAAGTTGTCGAAGATCGTTGCTTTTTGGTCTCACTTCCGAAAAACGATGCGATTCTTCATGAGGTTGCAGCTGCTAGTTCTGAGCCTCCTAGCGCTGCTCTCCGTGGCCCATGGCAGCATCTACTCAGGCTTCACAGTAGGGCGACAGTTCCAGTTCATTGGCAAGTTCTGTTTCTCCTGGTCGCCCATGCTCAACGACGTCGTAGGAGTGAGTTGCACGCTCTAAAACTTGATACTTCAATGTACCAACAAGAAGAAAAAACTAAATTCTTTCGTTGTTTGTAGCAACGTCGTAGGAGTGAGTTGCACGCTCTAAAACTTGATACTTCAATGTACCAACAAGAAGAAAAACTAAATTCCTTCGTTGTTTGTAGCGCATTGCGGGTGAGATCGAGACGGATGTGAACGGCCTCCAAGTCGCCATCTACGACGATGAGGCGCTTTTCTGGAACTTCATTACGACCGACAGCGACTGCGACTGCTACTGCAAAGTCTCTGCCAAACACACCAAAGCCGTTTTCAATGTCACTGCCACCAACAGCCACAAAATGACTCCCTTCACCTTCAATGTGGACATCAAGGAGCATCTACGTCCCAGATTCTGGTACGTGGCATTAGCGCGCTGTGTTCCTGGTGGGGACCAGTACAAACCTTCATTCGCAGAGATCACGGAAACCAATTTCCGTAAATACTACTTCTCATCTTGGTACAAAATCCACATGACGCAAGGGGACGGCAGTGAACTCCCCGTTCAGCAGCACGGAATGTCTGCGATTTACGGCGTCATGTCGGTGATAGCAGGAGTGGCAGCGGCGGCGCAAATTGTTGCGACGCGGAGCATGACGAGCGAGTCGTTCCACCCGATCGTGCGGATTCTGACGCTTGTGGTGCTTTTCTTCTTCTTGTGCAACTTGCTGCTCTTCGTCCATTTCACAACGTACCTGTCCAACGGCTTTGGAGTTCCCTTTTTCAAGTATGCAGCCAAGATCATGGAGGTTTTCGTTCGCATGGGGACGTTGCTACTGGCCATGATGATTGCGAAAGGATGGACTATTAGTAGCGTCGCACTGGACGGCCAGATCAAGCTCTCGTGTGTTATGCTGGCAGTCCTTGCCTTGTATCTGTCCATGGCAATGTGGTATCTTGTATGGCTTGACCCTGCGTCGACGCTGTACATCTACGACTCGTGGCCGGGTCTCGGCATCTGTGCTCTGCATTTGTGTGCGCTTGGGTGGTTTAGTAACACCATCCTGGAGACGCGCTCATACGAGAAAGCTTCATCAAGGCGGAGCTTCTTTTTGCGCGTAAGGGTGACATTTACTATTGACTGGATGATTCGAGTGCTGTACTGATTCCTCTTTCAGATGTGCTGGTTGTTCTCGGTATTCTTCGTAGCTTTGCCTATCATTGTACTCGTCGCGTCCTTCCTGTCACCGTGGGTGCGCGAGAAAACAGTTGCAGCCTTAACAACCTCCGTGCATTGCTCCATCTACCTGGCCTTGATTTATACGCTGTGGCCAACCCGAGCACCCCGCTACTTTGAGGTTCGAAAGTTAAGTATCAACTCACGCGTAAACTTTCAACTCAAATTCACCCTGTTCTTGAGTGTAGCGCCTTTCTTCCGTGTCATCACCGTCCGAGAAAACACCATTACGTGACCAGCATCTCCCCACCGAAGAACTGTAGCAAGGCAACAATCCTACAGTCAACAAATCTCCTCGACCTCAAGTTGGAGGTAAGTACTTGTCTTGAGCTTGGCCTTGTTTGTCTTCCTTGCATGTTTGCGTTGCTGTGCTTTTGAGTACAGTCTCTTAATAAAGTTTCTCGTCCACTAACAAAAACCCCTGCTGATGATCTTGAGCTACATGATGGTTCTATTTAGATGCGCCCTTGTCTTCCAGTACAGCGCTAGCGTTTGGACTTCCAGATGCGCAAGCTGCGAAAGCGCGTGAAGTACTTCATCGGTACAAATCGTCGACAGAGGGTCCTCGATACTCTTAATCTTCAGCAACAGATCCTGAAAAGCATAGAG